>JAQIUQ010007366.1:0-127500 GCA_030378365.1 Hybognathus amarus | reverse complement strand
TAAGAGTTTACTGGCCTGATATCGCCCTCCTTGATTTAGTTTCCTCCAAGATGGGCTAGATTCCAATGGAGCAATAGTGATGCTTGGATTGACACAAACCCTACCATATGGACACAAGGGACAGGAAATCTCTACAGTGAATGGATTCACTGGCATAATAGAATCAGGGACACAGAAATAAAACAGTGAGCATGATGAATCTGCCGTGTCACACAGTACCCTCAGCACAAAACAATGAATTCAAAGACCCCATAAAGAGCAACGCACTCAGTAGGGGTCTAAACTAAAAGGAAATGAGAGGCCCGTCTGGGATTTGAATCAAAATACTACAGCACAGAACAATGGCACAACCTGTTCACTCCACAGAATTCATGTCTTGTGGTGGATGTTTGCCTGCTATGGAAGCATGTTTCCACCAAAAACAAATAAATAATACTGAATTAAAAAACAAGATTACACTTTATTTTAAAGGTGCCATCTGGGATTATTGAGGTAAAAATATACAGAAAATGAGCTAAAAAAAAACGAATCAAAAGAATGAGAAGAAATAAGTGCAATGATGTCATTAAAAAACTGAAAAGTTATATTGCTGCCGAGATATAAACCTAAATTAGCATGCTAAATTACTAGCCCCGGCCCGTCAGGTGTCGTAATACCAGTTTCGGCCATGGGAGGCGGTATGCGGGCGGGCAACATAAACACCAGCCGCACACTGCAGTACACGCGTAAGTCGCGCGACTTATGTTTGTACTTTGAACCTGAAGTCAGTCGTGTGGAAATACAGCCGATTACTACATTTCAGTTCAAGGAAGAGTTCAAAAAATGATTGGTCGACATGCATGAGGAATACATTTTGGTAAGTTGTAGCATACTGTATCTTTCAACAGTGTTCATGTTCTTTTTCCATTAGCTAGTAGAAATGATCGGTTCACGTGCGCTAGGGATCTGTGGTGTAACATGTACAAATGCCAAAACGGTATTTATTGTTTGAATTGCGTAATAAAATTGACAGAATCTGAGAGCTTAACTAACCTGCTTGCTAAGTGTCAATTGCGTGTGTCTCACGGTGAATTCGTGAGAGTTGTCAGCTCTGAATGACGCTAGCTTGATCAACATCAGCGAATGCTGTCTGTCAAATTAATTCAAACTAACAATAAAAGTGTAATATGAACAAAACGAATACCGTAAACTTAAAATAATAGCCTAGGCTTTTATTTTCCCATATCGTGGAAATGCACCAGCTTGTTTTTGAGACAGGCGTCTATGAGACGGTCTTCATCATTTAGTGTTGAGATGTTGTTCATTGAGTCTCTGATCTCTAAAAATATCCAAATGCTCCACGTGAAACTGCGGTCTTCCAACCTTTTACTATCGTGTCAAATGATTTGAATAATATGCGTGAGAAAAAGAGTGTGAGAGTGCGGCCGCGTTACAACTCAATTTCTGGAGGTATACTGCCCCCATCTGTTATGGAAAATTTAATATTTTTTGATTTAGAATTCCAGATGGTACCTTTAAGGTGTCATCCTTACAGTGAAATTATATATTTAAAGGATTAGTTCACTTTAAAAAAAACTTTTGCTGATAATTTACTCACCCCCATGTCATCCAAGATGTCCACGTCTTTCTTTCTTCAGTTGAATAGAAATTAAGGTTTTTGATGAAAACATTCCAGGACCTTATTGGGAACCAAACGGTCCAAATGAGAGTTTCAGTGCAGCTTCAAAGGGCTTTAAACAACACCAGATGATGAATAAGGGTCTTTTATCTAGGACCCTTTTACCCCTTTTCCACCAAGGCAGAGCTGGTGCTCGTTCGGAGCCAGAGTCTAGTTTCAAATCGGTTCTTTGTTCTTCGACCAGCAAAGCACCAGCTCCGAATCAGTAAAAGTGGTTCTTAAGTAGCACCAAATCATTGCTGGTCTAGAAGTAAGAACCGCTTACGTCAGCGGCTGGGGGCGGGGTTACCATGACCAACAAGATGAATAGAAACTTGTGACCGGCATTTTTTAAATAGCAGCTAATCATGCTAATAGCAGCTCGATTGTAATCTCTGTTAATGCAAGTTACCGGCGAGCTGCACGTGCTGTGTTTGGATACCGATGTAGGTTTGCAAAGCCATGAACATAAATAGTACTGCAACAACCGCCATTGTTGATGGAAGGCTTGTTCGAGATGCAACGGAGCCAGCGTAGACTCAGAGCTGCGGAGGTGTTTGAGAGAGTTTATGACTACTTCTTTTGAATCAAATCTTTTTCTAATGTTTTTCGAATCGCTCTAGCAGTACGAGATTCGCAGTGCCGATCCATCTCGTACAAGCCTGGTGTGTTTTTTTGTGTGCCGCGTTAGCGTTGCTGGGCTACATGAGATGTATACAGTGACGTAAGATCTGGCTCTGTGATGGCTCTCTAGCCAGTGGAAAGGCAAACCGGTTCTTTGAAAGTTCGTCAGTCGAACCAACTCCGAACCAGCACTAGCTCTAGCTCTGAACCAGCAGCTGGTTCTTGTTGGTGGAAAAGGGGTATTTGAGTCATGACTCGAAAAAAGATTTCTTCATTTTGATGAACCAGTTCGAACAGGAGAGTCACGAATGCGCTCACAGAACAGAGCAAGTCGAGCATTTGTGCTTATAAAACTTAAACTTTTTTTATTTATTTTTGAAATGAGCGATCGTATCGCTAGAAAAGACCCTTATTCATCGTCTGGTGTCGTTTAAAGCCCTTTGAAGCTGTAGTGAAACACTCATTTGGACCTTGAACCGTTTGGTTCCCCTTGAAGTCCATTATATGGAGAAAATCCTGGAATGTTTTTATCAAAAACCTTCATTTCTTTTCGACTGAAGAAAGAAAGAGTAAATTATCAGCAAAAGTTTTTTTAGTTTTTTTTTTTTTTAAGTGAACTACTGAGTAATATTAAGCAACTACAAGTACTTAGCGTTGGAGTAGGATAAGGTTTCATTGCATGTAATTATGCATAATATTACTATGGGAAGTACATGTAACATTTGTCACAAGGACACTGTAAAATAAATTGTAAAATAATTGTGTTTATATCTAACAATTATTACTTTGTTTCTCAAAAATGTGATCATTTCTTGACATGCATAACGATGTGACATATCTCCAAATGTAAACCATATTTCACAAACGGCAAAAATCTTTTTTTTAATGATTCTTTTTTTTAATTTTTGACTATATCTCACAGTTATGACTGTCACAATTTGGCTATTTCACATTTTAGCTTTAATATAGTTTTTCTTTCACATACTCTAAAGTGGAGATTAACTTCCATAACTTGCAGATGTGGAGTGGCTTAATATTTAGAGACTCAATAAATTTCACTGTTAGACAAAGCTTGATTTAAAGCCCTGCTCAGATTGGTGTTTTCCCAGATGCTTTTTTTCTCACTATGTCAGTTTAAATGTACTTATATTTAATGGAGCTCTCCAGCCTCCTGCCTGAGGTTTATGATGTTGACTCATACAGGAGTAAGTCACCTTTCTGATCCTCCTGCTATCCTGGCTGCTAAATAGGTCAAACACACACACACATTAACATAAAGTTTGCTGTGCTAGAGTCTACACTGACGTCAGTATGAAGCGTACACGAAACTGACCTTGAGCGCAAGGCTGATGAGAGAGAATAGCCTTTCTGTTTCTCCTGACTGGAAATGAGATGTTCACATGTAATCATTACCTATACCTCCTTCTGTGAGGTAAAGAAAGATGCCTGGATGTGTAGTTTGCAGACAAACACCAAAAATCCTAATTTTTGTTTAATGAACGAGTAACTGCTTTTGATGTTGAACATACACAGTCTGCATTTTAATACATTATTGGCATGAATGTGCTTTCCAAAAGGTATACAACATGTATTTTATATATATTTATATATGTATAAAAATACCCAAACATTTACCCAAAATGTGTTTGTGAAATGTATATTAATGAGATTTATGATTATTCCCTCAATCATCATCATCATCCATGTCACCTGTCCTTACCTCATTATTGTTCAATGGTATCTGTATTTAGTTTCCTTCTGTTCTATTAGTCTTGGTTGGTTCTTGTTTATGTAAGGTGTCTGTCTGAGTTGTTTTCACCAGTATTTGTGTTCTGCCTGTTTGTACCCTGTGAGTTTATTATTGTAAGTAAAGTTTACTGTTATTGGAAATTCGACTCTGCATACACCTGCCGTGACACACATATAGTTTGATATTTGCATGTTGTATTAGGTACTCACTAAGATTTGAAACAGCTAAAGTTGTAGGCATCTTTGGTTGGACTCAGCTATTACTAATTATTATTTTTCAGGTAGAATCATTTCAGGTGAAAATACTTGCTTGACAATCATTCTAGGCATGAGTGATGGACATATTCTGAATTTCAGAAGATGCTCTACATACCTCGCTCTTCTGAATAAAGCTCATGTACACCCAGGCATCTGTCAACAGATAATTCACACTAGCGAAAATGTTATTGAAAGAGTAACATACTCTTTCTCAACTTTTAAACCATAAGGAACAGTCTCCATCTGAAGGCCACAGTGCTGGCCACAGCCTTTTGCAACAGTTCAGTGGTAAAACCCATCAGGGAGAGAGCCAAAGACACTGAGTCTGGACCACTCCACCGATGTTTATTTGAATCCACATTCAGGCTTCATTCAGATACTTCTTCCATCCTTTCTGTGTTTCATGTTTACACAACTCGGGCTGTTTGGATGTTCTTCTGGACTTGTGCTGCATATGCTCTTCATTTTTTGCATACTCCAGGGACTGGAAAGAAACCTAACACCACACAGTCATCACACTGTGATTTGGCCCTCACAAATCAACAGACATGAGAACGGCTAGAGGACGATTGAGCTCAGAGCGAATATCAGTGCATATAAACAATTTCCTGTCTGACTCACAATCTGGGACTTTGGTCCTCAGGAGAGAGCAGGATAAAACACATTTACAGCTCTTTGAGTTGATTGCATATAAAAGATAAAGTCAAGTAGATAAGACTATCCTAACAAAAAATCGCTTCTATTCAATAACACACTGTGATAAATTTATAGATGCTTTGATTTATGGAAACTTTTAAGATTTAATATAAAGGTTCCCATTTGAGGTTCCTCTGTAATACTGCAAGCCAGCTCAACAGTTCCCACATTTATCCCATAATAAAGAAGGAGGTTCGGTTGTGTATAGTATAATGAGCCAAATCATTATGACCGTGTTGTGAATATAGATGATCATCTCCTAACAGTCTGGGTAGATTAGATGGAAAGCAAAGAATCAGTAGTCAATGTGTTGGGTGCAGGAGAAATGGGCAGAAAGAATGATCAAGACTTTGATAAGGGGTCTGGGTCTCTCTCAAAAGACAATGCTTGTGGGTTGCTTCCAGTAAGCAGTGGTGAAAATTTACCAACACTGACTGATCCAAGGTAAGAAAAACCATTGGGCCATTTTGACCATTTGGTCAAAACCAACAGAAGGTCTGTGACACAAGTCACTCAAAATTTCAAAGATGGTTATTCGAGGAATGTGTCACAACACACTTTAGCGTTTCCACCGCAATTACCAGGAACTATTTGTCCCAGGAACTTTTTTTGCCCTAGACCGCTTGCTTACTGCATTTACACCGCAGACTAAAGTACCGGTCCTTGGCGGGAAGATTATGTAGTGATTTTGAACTGCGTGCGACTGCTCCTCCCAGTCTGAGTGTTTGTTTTGAGTTTTGTGTGCATTTTGAGTTTTGTATGGAGGAGATTCAAGCTGTGCTGCTTTTGTGTGCGATTGGTTTACTAACGAGGTAATTAAGGGTGTACTCACACTAGGCACGGTTGCCATGAACCAGGCCCGAGTACGATTGTCCCCACTCCCCCGCTGGCCTGCGCTCACATTGGGTTTCAGCATTCGTGCCGGAGCACGCTTACGTCATTATGGTTCGACGGTTCAGGGATAAACAAGAAGAGCGCGCTCTCTGAACGGAACACAATGAAGTCAATCGCTCTGTTTTCTTTGTGGATAATTTTGTGTCGTTTGGTCCACTGCCCTCTCACAGCCTGTTGTTAAACAGATGTGTCGCGAAAGTTTTCACGAAATCATGCTGCTCGTATGAGGAGGTTTGCACGTCACGTGTCCTGTTCCGTGCTCCAGCACGGTTAGCGCTCACACTGCATGCGACCGTGCCCGAGTCCAACTGAACCGTGCTCTGTCCCACCTGTTCCAAGCGGGCCAGGGCCGGCCAATCGAGCCGCGCCCGGGCACGGTTCGGAGCACTCACACTAGTCAAACGAACCGCGCTTTGGTGGTCAAACACACTCGGGCACAGTTCAAACTGGCTAGTGTGAGTACACCCTAACAAAACAGCAGAAAAGAGACAAGCACCCAAAGCGTATTCAGAAAGCTCATAATGCTAGATATAAAAGTAGACGTTTGTTATCAGCGGATATTGACCATGAGTTGGATGGGACAAACGCGCGCCATCAGGCATAAAGAACAAGTGGTAAGAACCAATCAGCATGTTCAGCGCACAAGTCCCAACCTGAAAGTTCCCGAACTCTGAAAAAGTACTACCTCGCCAGCAGGGACTTTCTGGGGGGAGCATTTTTACCCGGAACTTCACTTAGACCCTGGTTTCTGCGGTGTAAATATACAGAGTACCACCCCAAAGTTCCTAGTTCCTGGGGAAAGTTCCTGCGTTGGAAACGCGGCTATTGTAAGCGTAGATGGCCACGCAAGCTTTGGAACTGGACCTTGTAGTAGTTAAAGAAGGTCATGGTCCGATGAGTTCCGTTTTCTTTTACATCACGTCGACGGCTGAGTACACGTGCACTGTTTACACTGTTTGCAGAAGTGATGGAAACAGCACTATAGGACGACAACAAGCCAGTATATGGAGTGTGATGCTGTCCAGACAATGTCCTTCTGGGAAACCCATGGGTCTGGTCATTCATGTGAACCTAATTTTGACACATTCCACCTATTGTTGCAGACCAGGTACACCCCTTTAGGACAATGGTGTTCCAATGTGGAAGTGGCCTCTTTCAGCAGGATGATGCACCCTTCCACATTGCACATATTGTACAGGAATGGTTTGATGAATATGGTGAAAAGTTCAAGGTGCTGCCCTGGCCTCAAAATTTCCCAGATCTTATTCCAATTGAGCATCTGCTTTACCAACAAGTTTGATCCACGGTGGCACCACCTCACAACCTACAGGACTTGAAGGATCTGCTGCATTTTGATAACAGGACACCTTCATATGAGTTCATGCATTGGCTGTTTTGGAAGCACATGGAGGACCAACAGCATATTAGGTATTAGTGTGTTTAGTAGATGGAAAGCAAAGAATCTTGTAGTCAATGTGCTGGATGCAGGAGAAATGGGCAGAAAGAAAGATCAAGACTTTGATAAGGGGTCTGGGTCTCTCTGAAAAGACAATGCTTGTGGGTTGCTCCCGGTCAGCAGTGGTGAAAATTTACCAGCAGTGATCCGAGGTACGAAAAACATTGGTCCATTTTGACCAACAGAAGGTCTACTGTGACACAAGTCACTCAAAATTTAAATGATGGTTATTCGAGGAATGTGTCACAACACATATTGTAAGCATAGATGCAGACCAATCAGAGTGCCTATGTTGACCCCTATATCCATCGTATAAAGCGTTACAATGGCCACGCAAGCTTTGGAAGTGGACCTTGGAGCAGTTGAAGAAGGTCGCCTGGTCCGATGAGTTCTGTTTTTTTTTTTTTTTACATCACGTCGATGGCTGTGTACGTGTGCACTGTTTACAATGTTTGCGGAAGTGATGAAACCAGCACTATGGGACGACGACATAGGGAGTATAGGAAGTGTGATGCACTGGACAATGTCCTTCAGGGAAACCTATGGGTCCTAATTTTGACACATTCCACCTATTGTTGCAGACCAGGTACACCCCTTCAGGACAATGGTGTTCCATTGTGAAAGTGGCCTCTTACAGCAGGATAATGCACCCTTCCACACTGCACATATTGTTGAGGAATGGTTTGAGGAATATGGTGAAAAGTTCAAGGTGCTGCCCTGGCCTCCAAATTTCCCAGATCTTTTTCCAATTGAGCATCTGCTGGACCAACACGTTTGATCCACGGTGGCACCACCTTACAACCTACAGAACTTGAAGGATCTGCTGCCAACATTTTGGTAACAGATAGCACAGGACACCTTCATATGAGTCCATGCGTCGGCTGTTTTGGCAGCACACGGAAGGACCAACAGCATATTAGGTTTTGGCTCATTTGTGCATAATTAAACTACCATTGGAACGTCTGAGGAAAGTAAGTCTCGTTTGCTCACCACAGCTACATTTATTTGTACTGAATTGTAAAATATAATTGCACTTTAAAAGAGCTGTATGCAAAATTGTGGCCAAAACTGGTACTGCAATCACTTTTTAAATTATTCTAGAGTGGTGTAAAAAAAAAACGCCACGCTGATGTTGATGCATATTTTAGTTCTCCTTGTTTGTCCCAAAGTCTGCTTGCCATGATCTATGTTTGAAAGAAACAAGAACTGTGTGCCGCTAAACGTTACGCACTACACTGTCGCCATGGTTACGTCATGGCTATGGCAGTATTAATGGAAACCGAGGATAGTGCGGATATTGCGTCATTGACAGGTGACATTTTTTTTTTCGGGATGGCCACTTATTTAAAATTGGAATTTCTCTGAAATTAAAAAAATCTTTGGAGACTTTTGGGCTATTATAAGTACACAACTGCAGGAAATATATCACACTGTGCAAGTGATTTTTGGATATTTGATTACATATCGTACCTTTAATGTATATTTTAAAATGTTATTTATTCCTGTGATGGCAAAGCTAAATGTTCAGCGGCCATCACTCCAGTCTTCAGTGTCACATGATCACATCATTCTAATATGCTTTACATTAAAAGCATTTTGGTGCCCAAGAAAACAATCTCAGTGTTGAAATTTTTTTTGTGGAAAGTTCCAAAGAGCAGTGTTTTGTAACAATGCAAGTTACTGGGTTCACAAGGTATTTATGTCAATATGTTTGAACAGTTCTGCCTTTACTAAATAACATGTTTTGCATTTAAATTAGCAAACCCCTCAGGGGTTCCAGGCTGTATTAGTCAGTCAGACAGCTCACTTGAGCAGCAGGTAGAACATGTACACACCGCACCTCAGCCCTGAAGGGGAAGAGATGGGATGATGAGTCTAATCTACAGTTACAGCTAAAGCTAAACACCTCATCTGTCTTTACTTTGAATAATTCTGGACTAGACTGAGGCTTTATATTTGCTTTTGGGGAGTCTTGTTCTGTACTGGATGTGTCTCAAACCACACATCTGACGTAATGATAAAGAAATGAAAACACGTTGAAGTGTTTATAGGCTAAACCGCAAGGTCTTTACAACTTTGAGGAGAGAACTTGAAAGAACTGACACTACATAAGCTGGCTGTGTAGAAGTGTAGACATGCATGTGTATACATGCGTACACACAACGCATTAAGAGAAATCAGAATCTATAGGCACTATAATAATTACTTTGATATATATTTCATTGTTTTATCAACGTACAAAACATTATGAAAAAAAAGAACATGAAATTATTACATTATTTCTTTCACGACAAACAATTTTGGGCCTAATAAAGTTTCAAAATAAGAATTAGAATTGTTTTTTACGATGAAAACAAAAGTTAGTATATTAGTATATTATATTATATTATATAGTGCTTTTCACAATATAGATTGCATCAAAATGGTATTACTGATTCGTTAATTAATTTGAATATCCCCAACTGAGCAAGCCAATGGCAACAGTGGCAAGGAACCGAAAAACTAAGAATGTCTAACTTCCAATATAACTAATTTTATCTGGAAATTATATTTACAAAGCAAATTTGAATTTAGTAACCACGCTGCATCTACGGTGTTGTCTGGATTCTGGGTTGTGTTTTGCTGCCGCTTCACTTGTTTTTACAGGCCCGTCTCATATCTCCCTCACCTGATAAGCACCGTGAGGCTAGACTGACAAACTTTTGCTCTGCCGTCATTGCAGGACCATAAAATGGCGAAACAGCTGGGGTAAATGAATTAGTGCACTCAGGGAATTAGAGCACCAGAACTGTACAAAGATTAGCATGAATTACCGTCAAGCGCATGTCTTACCTGTGACATTTAAGTGTTTTTAAAAGACTTGGGTTGCAAGACAGAGTGTTGGTTTTTCAGGTATGCCAGGTAGTTTAACCCTTGTAACCTAATTCCCCTGTGTACACCCATGATTAATGGTTGACCATGAGATAATGGAATTGTAAACCTTTGCAGGTCAACAGCTCAATTGTGGCTGTAATTCTGTGAACAATTCTTTCCAGACAGTCCACGTGCTTTTCTTTTGTTTGCGTATGTACACGATGTGAGGATGTCTAAGCAATATTTAGTAACGAAAAAATACTCTGGTAAATTGAAATCTGTTCTGAAAGATTCACATTTTGTCGTCAATTTATCTGATCGTTTCATTCCTCTCGCACCTTTACACCAGAGTTCTTAGTACGATCCCGATTCTTTTTGACGTCAGAGTTCAGTTTGTTTGATTGATGTGCAGATGGTTTCTTAACATTGGCGGTGTGCCAGTGAACCACACCTGAGACCGTTTGAAAAGGCTGTCTGAAGCATGGTTCATAAACTCTGAAACAGTTCACAGTTGGTATGAATGCAATGTGGTGAACAACTATTATTATCTGCATCTCTGCATTCTCCCCATCAGATTTATTAAAAGTCTGATTAATTTCAAATTGCTGTTTGTCTCTAAATAAAGTACAGAGCATGTAGGCTAATACTTGCATACTTCACACTCTTGCAATGCCTCAATGGGGGAGGAGCGTAGAATCAAGCTTGGATTCAGACCAAGAGTAAAACCAGTCTTAAAAAAGGTATACAACAAAAAACAAAACCATACTGAGCAAAAATAACAGTTTTGACTATAAAGGTCATATAGTTTTACTGTAATAATCTCTAAACGCAAGAAACAACATTACACTGGTGGATTTAATCCTGGTATAATGTCAACAAAGATCTGCTTCATAGATCAAGCCTTAGGTTTATTTCAAGCTTTGATATGTTAGCAAAACTTTCCATGCAGGGTTTAATTAGAAATGAGGTGCAGAATGCAGTATTGTACTGTAAATCAATTTTGAATGTTTGGAAGTAGAATAAAAGTAAATTGATTTAGAATTTAATTTGATTTTATTTGTAAACTAAAAAGGCAAATTGTTTCAGGTGTTACGTTGTTTTGAGAAAAATCAGATTTTTAAAAAAAAAGCCTTGAAGTTTGAAGGTTTATAGGAATTATGAACAGATAAACAAAAATGGAACATCAGAATGGACAGAACATGATAAACTGTAAAATGAAATAAATCATTAAGTTACGTACAAACATACGTTTTTTACATTGAACGAAGTAATCTATATCTGCAGTCCGTAGCTTTTTTTGGGGGTTAAAAATTATCCAAAATACATATTTGAGAAAATACATAACCAGCCAGTGTTTTAAAAATATCTGCTTGCCTTAGCTTGATTCAAAGCGGTAAGCTTGTAATAATGTTTTTAATTCCAGTGGTACTGGTGGATTCCCACTGGAGATTCAAGCATGTCTTTGCATCATTACATCACATCGAGAGGATGTTGGAGGAGGAGCTTTATAGCCTTTTCTCACAGCACTTGATATAATTAAACTTATCAAGTTGATGGCGGATCCAGAAGGTTCAAACGACAATCAGCAGTGACAACAAATTCACCCGCTGTAAAATTCAAAAGAGTTAATTCAGACTTCGGAGTGGCTATAGAAATAAAAAGACTGCAACCGGACACATGCGAAAACAATGATACCTATGGGAAAGACATTACATGTAGTCACGCAATGTTGACGTTGTTAACATTAACAATTTTAGAACAAAGTATAATTTGCACGGTTTTACGTGATATGATAACTTATAAGCGGTTGTTAGATTTAATCGAGGTTTTACAGCAATGTCAGAGCCAGAACAAAAGTGGATGTTTCTTCTTACTAGTTCAGACTTTTTTTTTTCTGGTGAAAATTCTTACGTTGGTCACACCCTCCAAAAAGTATAATCTGTGATTCTGAATGTCAGTATCCACATCGGCAATGCAACATGACATCATGACTTTTGCGTAAACATACATGCCACTTTCGAGTCAAGTTGCGTGTTATCTCTACACATTTTGAGCCATCCGCGTGTATGCGTGTATGTCTACGCCATTAACGTCCGAGTCATTCCGCGTGTCTGTACACGCCAACAAATGTCCGCGCGAAATGAAGCAAAATGTAGATCTACATCTGGGGAGTGATCTTTTTTTTCCTAGGATGGTTGAGGTAGGTCATATATTTATATACAGTAATAATGTTAAGTCAACGGCGTTCATTAAACACGCTGAAAAGCGATTATGTGTGTTGATAGCACGCCAAAAATGGAAATACGAATTGGCGTGTCATACACACGCTACTTCATGAAACCAGTCTGGGCAATGACATGAAGTACAACTCATGTAAAGTTGATAATTCTGCAAATAACTGCAATTGCAGATTTCGAACGGAGATGGCAACAAAGAGAAAAAACTGCGGACTGCAGCTTTAAGCACAAGTTAAGCAGTTTTCAACTTTTTTTATAAGTTATACAAGATTTAACTCATTTTTTTAAAATCAGTTAAATGTAAATGAAGTTGAAATGACTTAAACATCCAAGTTGATTGTACTTAAACGTTTAAGGCAACAACTTTTTTACAGACAGATTGATAGATAGATGAGTGACTTATGTTTGGGGTGTCGTTTCATGACCTTGCAAGCCCTCAGCTTGTGTACATTTCTTGTTCTATTTTTACATCTAAAGCCCTGTGTGTCTGTCCACACTTGTTCTGATATTCTTGCTTTATCTCTCTGCACCAGTGTCTCTTGTCGCTCTTCAGTGGGATAAAATGAGAGGTCAACCCACAGACTAAATGACCATGATTATTGTTTGTAGCACATGGCACATGCAGAAGCAAAGACCCTTGTGGTCAGAGTGATGATAAGGCATGAAAGAATCATCCAGATAACCACTAATCAGAAGAAGCATGCCATCAGAACCTGGTCTGCAGCCTCACCACTGATGAATGGAGAGGAAGTGTAAACCCCCTTGAGATCTGTATTGCGGTTTGATGAAAATATTTGCGTTTCATGACCCTTGGGGCAGTGTGGCAGGGGCTCCTTCAGCTCTAAATTGATGTAGTGGAACAATACTGTTCCCTTCCAAGAGGTACCTTGCCATCTGGACTTCTGCAGGAAGCTGCCATTACTCACCTTGCCTGCGAAATTTCAAGGACTGTGAAATTACTGTGGTGAACCACTTCAGGCCACCATCCCGAGGGGCTTTGCAGTTAGAATGCCACCATATCATCCCTCACACAACTTATTTCACACACATCCATGGAGAGATTCAAGCACAGGAGAACTGATTTAAAAAAAAATGTTTCATCAAGTATGTCCCTGTGGCCAATGTCCCTATATGATAATTACCGGACATTGGCTGGGAAAGAAATGTCTGACAAAATGAAATCTCTCCAGTCAAAATTGCGTAACCTAATAATCCCACCCCCCAACACAATATGAATTTGAGAATAAGCCTAAAATGTATAGCAAAAATACACAATGCATTCTCATCCTAGGCTGTCATATAGTGACGCTTTTGAAATTTCGCACATGGCACCCTTTAGGGTCAATATAACACGTACAGAGCTTTGTTCGGCAGTGTTGGGGAGTAGTTAACTACAGGTAGCGAAGCTACTAACTTAACTACATTTTTCAGTAGCTTGGCAGTAGCTCAGTTGCTTTTTAAACAGTGTAGCTTTTCCAGTAGCTAACTACTTTTTGCAGCAAGTAGTGGTGTAGCGCGAGCAAAAGCTACATTGCTACATTGTTGAACCTGCGCGAATCAGCACGTTGCAAAGGATATTCTTCTTCTTGTTAGATTACAAACTTATCTTTTGCCATTACCGCCACCTGTTGTTTAATCACGCATCTTGCGGCTAACGGTTCACTGACGCACAGAAGTGGGTTGACACACCCAAATTATGATTATATAGCAAGATGTGACAGCAGATTTGGAGGATGGAGAAACAGCTAACGTTAATTACCCATGGCCTCATTTGTCCAAGTTCAATCAGTATTTTTGAGAAAATGTTCTACATGCAATTTACGTTGGATGTATACTCTTTGAAATCGTAATTGCATTGCCTTGTTTTAAACACTAAATATTTTACTTAAAACATTCCTCAGACACTTATTTAGTTATTTATAATATACGTTGTTCAAAAAAGCAAAAGTAGCTTCAATGTAGCTAGCTACTTTTTGATAGTAATTGTAGTGTAGCTAACTACTTTTCTAAACGGGTAGCTTGACTGTAGTTAAACTACTTTAACTCACGAGTAGCTTGTAAAACTACTGTTTCAGAGTAGCTTCCCCAACACTGTTGTTCGGTTATGAGTAGGTTTAGTTCTGGGGTAGGGTTAGACCACTAGGAGGCGCTGAAAGGGTGCCGTGTGCGTTGGATGAAGACAAAATGTCAAAAGCGTCAGTATATGACGACTTGGGATGAGAATGGGCTGAAATAAATCGACCTTTGTCTGTGTTATAAAGGAACAGGCTCTACAGTTTGAAAGTTTTTAAACAACATCACATGCTGCATTTCAAATAAAGCGCACGCCTAAAACGGCTGTAATATAGACATAAACAACAAACAGTTGAGTGAGACGTTTCAAATATGGCCAGGCCCAAGCTTAAAGCTTTTTTCAGAGGCCAGACGCGACGGACGATGGCGAATCAAGAACATCTCATTTAGATTAGTGGTTCTGATCCGCGCACTCATAGGCTACAGTTTTGTTGACATGTTTGTGTGCATTTCATCGGAATAAATAGGGAGTCCACAACGGCGATAGATTGAAAGGCAAGTCTGAGTGAAGATTGTGCAAGTCACGCAGCGCGTCATCCATGCAACTGATAGCAGCAGACACGAGTGCTCAGCTTGATTTTAAAAACAACAGATTTTAGCACTAGATCTCTAATTTAATAGCTAACCAAATTAATGATCTGCTCGTTAACTGGATATGTTTTATTTACAGTATTTGTATTTAGGTACATCCGTGCCTCAATGTGTAAAAAAATCACTCAATCCGAGCCTCAAATGTGTGAAACCATAGTAAAAAACAATTTCGTTCATGTTTTTTAAAAAGTCTAGTTTTGCAACATGACGTCATGACTTTTGCGTAATCATACACGCCACTGTCGAGTCAAGTGGCGTGTTATCTCTACGCATTTTGAGCTATCCGCATGTATCTGCGCGAATGCGTGTATGTCTACGCCATTAACGTCCGCATCATTCCGCGTGTCTGTACACGCTGTCCAAGCGAAACGAAGCAAAATGCACATCTACATCTGGGGAGCTATCTTTTTCTTTCCTAGGATGGTAAGGGAACAGTCATAAATGCCATTAACCCCAGTGACGGGTAGGTTTAGGGATGGGGTTGAGGTAAGTCATATATTTAATTTATATATACAATAACAACGTTAAGTCAACAGCGCTCATAAACACGCTGAAAGCGATTATGCGTGTTTATAGCACGCCAAAAATGGAAATACAAATTGCCATGTCATACACACGCTACTTCATGAGATCAGTCTGAGTTTTGGGGCAAATAGTAAAACAATAAAAACTACACATAAAGTATTTGAAAATTAACAAAAATAAAAGGGGAAGCAATGATAAAATGTTTCAAATTCAGTTTAAATGTGATGTGAAAATGTCACATCTGTTATAATAAATAAATAAATAAATAAACAAACAAACTGCAGTTCTGTTTCGTGCCACTAGTTGTGCAAAAATTACACATTTTCAGATTAGTCACTTTTACCTTTCTAGCATTTAATCTGTCATGCCAAAATGGGCTATGTAGTGTGTGTGAAAGTAGGGGAAAGGTTAACTGGGATCTACTTTCTCAACCATCTATCTGGGTTACACTGTCAACACTTGACGTGCCATACACACGGACTTGAGTACCGCTCAAAAACACACAGGAACAAGAGGGCTGAGTAGACTAGTTTGTGGGTTCAATGCAATGTTAGTTTACAGCAAAGTACAAATAAATGTAATGTATATTATCTCAGTAGACAAGGATAAAACCACATATTTTGCATTGAGGGACCAAAAGTAATTATTTAGAAGAAACCAAAAAAATAAATAAAGCCATAACGGTCTACCACTATTCTGAGTATCGGGAACGTGTCCCTCTTCGATCTCTATGGTGCTTATGGTCAGCATACTAAGGTATAGGGTTAAAATCCTATGTTGTGTTCAGCTTTGGGGATTTTCAAGGGTAACTCTTTTAGAAAAGTGTCTGGTCCTCCTGCGCTCTTGTGATAGAATGAGTAAAGAACAGTACTGTATGGAGCTTTTTCTCCTGGGTGGAGGAGAGGAGGGGGGCACACTTTCAAAGACTCCAATACAGACATCTGCAATCTGTCGCTTCAAGCAAACTTACCCCCTCGACCTTCTTTTCAAGCAGGAACTACTGCCAATGAGGAGGAAGAAAACCCAATCATGAATTCCCAGCGCTTGGCAGCCACCACATTCAGCATCTCCCTGTGTCTTTTGTGCTTGGTCTCAAAAAGGTTTCTTTTTTTCCTTCCCTCTTTCAAGCTTAAAGCCCTTCCCTCTCTTTTCTGTCCATCTGAGCGAGGGCCTAGAAGAGTCATGGGTGCAGTAATGAACTGCATGACAAAACTGTCATTAACATTTCCAGTGAATGCGCTCCCTGACTGAATTAAGATCGCAGGTCGCGAATCTCCACGTCCATTCTCCCTGCCTGGGATAGATTGGGATCCAAAAGCTATAATGTGCAGGGTTTTTTGGACACGGTGTCTAGATACATCTAAATATGAATATTCTGTCAGCATGACCCTCATGTTGTCCCCAAACCAGTATGACCGTCTTTCTTCTATGGAACACAGGAGGGGATATCATGATAAAATTACAAAAAAGCACCACATGCAGGGCCATCGCCAGAACAAACCAAATGGGGGGGCATTTAAATTTCATAGGGGGGCACACTTTTTTTAATGATCTGAGACAGACCAAAACAACAACCCTAAAATAGACCTTTTGTTAATTTTATTCAAACAAAATACTTCACCATATGATCTCAACGGCTGTTTATTTTCTCTTAACATTTCCACATATAGCTAGCTAGCCTACTATATTTTTTGTTAATCTGCATAGTTCGTCACATACACAACACAGTGCCATCCAGTGGCTTTCTTAAGTAACAGGCACAATCAACGTGATATCATTACAAGTCCAAAGTAAAACTAACTTCGCCAAAACCAATTTGATTTATGACTCTACACTTCATAAATATGAGTCACAAAAGCTCCTGGTTTCCACCAGCAATACAGCAATAATAAAAGCACTGCATAACATACATACAAATTTAGCAATGTAAGCAGAGAAATTCTTCATCCTACCATCTCATATGCTCCACAGTCGTCTCCACGCACGTTGTTGTTGATCAAAGTCGTCTTTGTCAACGACGAAACTTTAAATCAGCATAAGCTCTTCCGTAGACCAACAAAACCGCCAAAATTTGATTCTCGGATCACATGCACTGCGCAGCTGCGCAAAGGAATTAGGTATAAACAATACTGTATGCTTAACTAAATGAATTGCATGGTTTATATGATTTATTTATACTTACACACAATCGCATATTGTAATTTGAATAAATAAAAGTACTAACACAAAAATAACATATAAAGTTCTGCAGCTGGAGACTTGCCATTGGCTGTTGTATGTGAATAATTAATGAGGTAGGTCTTTGCAAGGTTTGGGTGCTGTTTTGGGATGTTTTAACAGTCATTTATGAAAACGATTATATTTCAAGTTACGTTCTGTGTAATAATGCGTTGAATAATGAATTTCTAAATCATTTCTTAAGATAATGTGTAATATATTTCTACCGTTGTAGAGCTTACCGTTCCTGTGAGATAAATTCTGTGGAAACAAATTAGTATTCAAGAAATTTAATTAGTAATTATTACTCGTAAATGTCAAACTATCAAATGGGAAGACACAGTGCGTATTTTGGGTGGGTACTGTCCTCCAATGCCCCCCTTGACCATGGGCCTGACCACATGATTCGTGATCTTTATCAACCCTGTGTCTGACTGTGCTGAAGGTGAAAAACAGCATATTAAAAGAGTACATGTATGAATTTATAGTATTTATAAAACAGTAAGTGACAGCCTGATGACCTTCTACTTCTGGTGAGATTCTGAAGTGCACATCTGATGGACACTTACTATCCCATGAAGCAACGGGAGAGGATGGCAGTAAAGCGACACAATTGATGCCTTAATTCACATGTCGATGACAACATGGTGGATGTGTGTTCTGATTTCATTTATATACTACACAAATTCATACTATACATATGCTCAAAAATAAGTTCTTCATCAAATGTAGTACTTAGATAGTATGCAATTTTGGATGCAGCTTAAAGGGTTATTTCACCCAAAAATGAAAATTAAGTCATTAATTACTCACCCCCATGCTGTATCAACCCTGTAAGACCTTCATTCATTTGCGGAAAACAACAATTTTTGATTAAATTTGAGAGGCTCCTAAAGGAGTGAAACTTGATGGCCCAGAAAGAGAGTTCAAGAGATTTCCACGACGCAAGCGCAAGAATTGCGATCTCCTTAACTACTTCTTGCGCAATTCTCCTGCATGCGTCGTGGAAATCTCTTGAACTCTCATCTCAGGCCCAGAAGGAAGAAAAGGAATAGTCGGATAAAGTCGTTATTTTTGTTTTATTTCTGCACAAAAAGTATTCTCGTCACTTGATAAACTTATATAGTTGAGCCACTGTTGTCACATGGAATATTTCAACATTTTCTTCATTGACTCTCTGGGCCGTCAAGTTTCAAGCCTTTATGTAGGAGTGATCCACCTCTGAAATTTTATCAAAAATATCTTAATTTGTGTTCTGAAGATGAATGAAGGTCTTATGGGTTTGGTACAGCATGGGGTGAGTAAATAATGACTTAATTTTCATTTTTGGGTGAACTAACCCTTTAAGTCTGCTGGCCATATAGGAGTTTATGTGCTTAAACTCCATAAGCTTTATGACAGACAGACCAAAAGTCAATATTCACTGAAAATCTTGTCATTCTTCCCACCATTCATGAGAATTCATTAGAGATAGTGTTTGTGAATTTGCATTTCAGACTAGATTATCATAACAATAAACAAAATTATAGCATGAATTCGGAAGTCTTTAAATGTAGCACATGAGTCATATGGGCCACTTTTACGACAGCTACTTTTATGGTTGAAAGCTTCAGTCCCTTAATCATTCATCAAAATACATTTTGTGTTCAACAGAAGAAAGCAAATCATACAGGTTTGGTTTGATGTGCATGGATGAGTAAATTATCTAAAAACAGATTTTCATTTTTGTACTTTTTGTACATATGCTCAAGTCCATGTCCAAGTAAAAAAAAAGTAAGTAAGACAGCCACTCAACTGATTAAAATTATCCTCACTCAAAGGCTCAAAGAAACGGGCACACTAGCAGTCCACAATGCCAATGTGCACCAGGCCTTGGCAATGAAGCCTCATGGGATCATCCTTGAATGTCCCACAGGCTGTCATGGAGACAGACATGCGGGTATTTACAGCTCGCTTTCTCTTCCCTCCTGTGCCATCTCCTGCTGTCCGGTCTGGGGTGGGGGTGAACAGTCAAGGCCTTTGTGGTCTGCATTCTGGGTTTATTTTCCCCTCATTGCCGCTGTTGTGAATCTCATTTGGGGGTTTATGGAGATCGACCAGGCAGGAGGTTTGCGGGTTTGTTGGGCTCTTTACAAGGCCCATCTGGACAGGTCTGCTGCAGCCCAATAAAGCATCAAAAGCAGCCTGTTGTAAATCCACCATGAGGTCCCTTGGTCTGGAGCAGGTGTATGGCTGACATGCCATTACTAGAAGCAAACATGAAAGTCCACCAATGGACACAACCAAACTCAAAATTACACACACAGTTAGACATGCAAGATGGAATTACTTCTGATCTGCCATCATTTTCTTTAAGTATGATGCATGCTTGCAACTAGACAAATGTGAGTTTTAGCACTCCAGAGTGCCAAAATAAACTAACAGGTACGAACAGGCATACTTTGAACTATGCCAACTCTCTAAAAAAAAGGCATGAGTTTTGTTTTTCCCAGGTGGTGTCAAGAAGTCACAATAATAAAGATGTAAAACCTAACAGTAAAACAGGTTCACCCAAGATCAACATGTTTAAACATGCAATCTGTGAACTTGAAAACCCCATCAACGTCATATATGGGTGCCAGAGGACCATCAGTTTAGACGAAAGGAACAGCCATCATTTGACACATTAATCTGAGGTGTGAAAACAATGTCATGTTGAGGAGTATTACGCATATGAAGACAGCACTCTCTTTTCAGCAGTGTAAGCAGATTTGCTTGCTTTTCATTTTTGTCATTTATTGAGAATCCAGAAAAGACATTAAAAATATAAAAGACTGTTAGACCTAAGATGTAAAATGTGTCTCCAGAGTGCATTCTATCAGTGTTGGCCAGGAGAATGTTCTGTCTTAACATTAAACTCTCATAGGGGAACTGTAACTCAGTAAAACTTGGCAACTAAGAACACTGGAGTTTACAGGAAGAAACTTTACTGAGGAAAGCAGAGGAAAGAGGGTCATCAATTTTACCCCTGTCATCTCCACCACAATAGTGAACAATTACCATAGCTTTGACGGTACCTCTGGCTCTACGTGATGTTCCTGCAGCAAACAATCACAGGATTCTGAAGATCGAAGGGCTTGATCTTCTGAGCAGCCCTGCAACAGCTGAGATTGGCTGGAATTGGAATGACATGCATTACGTAGGGAGAGATCTAACTGATCCTAAACCAACCGGCATGCCCACACCTGTTTTTAACAGTCACACCACTCCAACCAGCTGAGACTTGCCCCCCACAAGCAGACACAAATAAAAATCTCTGTGTTGACAGACATGAGATATTGTAACTTCTGTGATGGTGAAAGAAAAAAAAACGTGTAATTGCTTCATGACTGTGAACAGTAACGCAAACCGGTTAATCAGGAAGATATTACATTGCGTGTGTTTGTCTATGACAGCTGCTTTATTGTGAAATCCATGTTCACTGTTTGAAGTCTGAATTGTGAGATCATTAATAATTGTATATATTTGTAAGTGAAGATTTTTTGCACAGACAGTGAAACATACCTTTTTAACATATTGAAAGTATCCTGACAGTACTGTGTGTACAAACAACTTTAGATATGTACAAGATGTTTGCAAATTGTATTTAATCAATAAAATTAATAAAATATCTTCACTCCCATTACGTTTATTTAACCCACATAACTAATTTGGCAGTATAGCAGTTTCATGATGTCTGATTTCTGGTATTCAACTCATTTTGAATAAAAAAAATCTATATAATAGTAAATAACAAAAATTATTGTCATTATACATTTAAAGGAGCATTTCACCCACTTCAACATGAATCTTTACTGAAAGTGGATCATATAGTCGAAATGTAAAATAATTTTTGAATTTGGTGCCCTCTTGACCGAGAAAAGACAGAAAATAACTGAGAGGCACATTTGTATGTAAGACACCAACTCCCACAATGCACCGCATTGCACTGCTCCGCAAGCCACACCCACTAATCCGGAACTGCGCACACATCAGAGAAATCACTCTTCCGTCTACAAGGCTAACGTTAGCTGTCAGCAGAGTTTGAAGCACCGGTCTCGCGTTTCTCACGGAGGAGCGAAAGCATAAAAAGAGGAGCGACGATGGCAGTTTGAGAGAGAAACAGGCCTGATATCATGTTGTTTTGTTTCTGTTGTGTGTAATGTTACAGCAGTCCTTAATGAGGGGCTGCTGGCTTATAGTTTCGTTTTGTATTTGTTCATTTTACCATTAAAATGTTTAAATGTTATTTGGTGAATTACTGCATGATACCTAGATGTTTAGTCAGGCAAAACTACCATCAGTCAGGTTCACATTACAACACAAACGTATGTTTGCTCATCTGATTCAGAGCTTTCGTTCAGGAGAAATTGCCATTGTTGAAATTCTCTGCAGCAGACGGACTCCCTATGTGTTCGAAGTTCACAACGAGAGCACATGCACCGCAGTCCGCCTCAGCTCGAGCCAGTCCGGGCTCCTCGACTGTGACAGGCAGCCCCTTCCTGTTCCTCCATCAGCCTCAGCTGCTCTTCGCTATACTGCGGCTCATAAAGACAGCCACGAACATCGGATTCGAGCAACAGACTTTTAAAATCCTCTTTTTCCATATCATGTTTAGTTTCTTCCATCATTTTCATACTTCCTATGTCCACAACGCTTCCAAACAAGATGGCTGATATATTGATTCAGTGTCTGCAAGTGAAATCCCACCCAATGATCTGTAATAGGCCTGTAGGATTGAATAATAAATGTTTGTAGTTTCTACACATTATAATGAAATAAGACTTCCTGCTTATTATGACGCAAAATGACAATTTAAGTCATAATGAGCAGGAAGTAAAACACTTAAATCATTATTTCTCCCATCTCAGGGGCAAATAAGGGAATAAACCACGACCGTTCAAAAATATGACTGGGTTTCTAAAGATACAAAGCTTAATGCAAATGGGTGAAGTGTCCCTTTAACTATTATGTTCTTCATAATTCTGAGATGTGGATAGGGGCTCAAAAATATCAATAGGTAACAGTAAATGTCACTATAGACATATTTTTACACTTTAGATTATGTTAAATGTCCATATAGGCCAATGATTATGTAAAATTAAAATATGTAGGACCTACAAGAATGAAAGCATGAGGAAAGCATCAGGTTCTGAAAGAATGGCTAGCTGCGTTACAAATGTGATCAGTTTGGAGATGTACATTGAAAATGTACACCAAATACCAAAAAAAATAATAATAATAAAGACAGCTGCTAATTATGTCAATCCTCTGCTATACTTCACTAAGATTTACCAGCTATTACCAATGTTACTGCTGTGAGAATGATGACTGTGGTATACCTGAATGGAAGAAAAAAAATGAAACCAATTCTCCCACTTTTTCTTCTTCTCTCTCTCTCTCTCTCTCGTGTGCACACAAGCTCTTACGATATTTCTCTGAAAAGGCTTCACAGTGATTAAAACCCCCTTTCCGCTGGGTCCCCAAGTTGAAGATAAAGGTGCATTCTGGGAACAATGATCTAGTGGAATGTAGCCCCAAACCCCTGCATGCTCAACTCTCTCCTCTAATAGAGAAAAGAGCTCCCAAAGATGCTTTTGATGTCCAGCCTTATGCAGACAAACAGCTGCACAGCTCTTATGAAAGCCTTTTGCTTTCGCTAAAAGACTGCGAGGAACACTGGCGGAAAGATGAATACGGGCCTGAATTGCTTCTTAAATAAAGAGGGAAAAGAGATTGGAGCTAGCGTAGTTGCTCAGAACATGGATAAAGCATACGGCCATAAAGAGTGTGAGAAATCAATTCGCTTTTTAAGGAGCTCTTTGTAAACAGGAACATTGTGCTCATTTTGCTACGCTGGTGGCGGCATAGACCTTTCTTTTGTAAACCGAACAGCTTTAGTATACAATAGCCGGAGGGGGAAAAAACGGCATGAATTCACTCCATTGATTTAAGTTTAGGCCTAATGTGTTGATGCAGCAGAATAAAACCATGTTTAGGTGTCACAGGAGCTCTGTGTTTAGTTTTCCTTCCCCCTCACTCCTACCGCTTCACTGTCGGCCCCTCCTATGACCTCCTATTCCTCTGCGTCCCTTGAGTCGGTTACATAACTTATTTCCACTGACCTGCCCTCTTCTTTTCCTGTACACACACACACACACACACACTGAGCTCTAACATATTTCTTCTGGATAATTCAGCTGGAGATTAGGGAGGCTGTGGGTCAAACCCTCCCCTGCCTGGACTGCATATGTGGGTCTTTTCAGAGGTCTGGATTTCATCTTTTTCCCTTGGTGTCCTGCGCACACTGTGTCAAGCCTGCAAACCTCTCTGCGTCTGCCTCTATTTTAAAGCCTGTCAGTTTAATGCATTACAGTGTGAAGAATGAACTCTTGGAAAAAAGACAGAGGTCGGTGCAAAAAAAAAGGACAAACTGAAAAGGATAGAAAGCTTTAGATATTTGACGTTTGGACATTTTTGGGGGCCGTAAACTTTTTGGATGATGAAAGGGAAATCCAGATGGTTCAGAGCACCTTTAGATTATTTACTGAGCCTGATTTAGCAGCGTCTACAAACACATTCTAGTATGCATCTAGATATATGTTAAGATTTGTTCTTTGGATGGATATTTCTGTAGCTCACTTTGGCCTTTCTTCCCCCCATGGTGTTCTCTGATGTCCACTGACAGATCTCAAGAGGGAAGAATGCGTCATGGGCAAGTTATTAAATACCATTTTGAAATAATATTTATGAGTGGAGGCGTTTATATGGCCTACGACATCAGAGGTAGAGGAGGGATTTGGGTCAAGGGAGAGGAGATCTTCCTGAGATGGAATACATCTGGAGAGAAGATTCCCAGCCATTGCATTTTTGCCACATCCTTATATGCAAACACACGCCTGTGAGCAGAAATAAATTTAGCCCGTCTTTGCTTCTGTATTTCTCTGAAGTCCACCGGATTCCATGTTTTTTAATACAGCTGGATATGAATGCATATTTCCTGATTTGATTCAGATTCACAAGCTCTCAATTCAATTTAATTTGATACTTTGTTATAGATTCATTTGGCTATTTCAGTTACAATTTTGTTTGCATATGAAACAAACCGGCTCTCAGCTATTGCTGTGAATAGGCTAATAGACCTTATGTAGCCCCGCCCCCTGCTGTGAATAGGCTAATAGACCTTATGTGGCCCCGCCCCTTTTCAGCGTCTGCGCTTGTTGTCTTTTGACTTTCGATCTGTATTTCCACAGCGATCTTGCATAGGTATGAATGAACTGCTCGTAAAAAAATTCCCGTTCGACATTCGTTAAGACATCTGCTTTACAATGCTTATGATAAACATTAATGCTCATGATAACTTTTGTTAACTCTACAATAAGTAAATCCACTACTCATCGACAGCGATGCCATAGAAATATATCCTACGGAGCGACTGCAAAAACGGAAGTTCAAAGACGATATTCAAGATGACGGCGCCCACATTTCTCTGGTGCATATAAGGTCTATAAAGTTTTTTTTTAGCATTTTAGCATTTTAGCATTTCAGCATATCTATCAAAGGAGTGTTTATTTATTAATCAGTTTACTCTGGTTAAGCTGAATATTTTTAATTCAGAACTTGAAAATACACTGCTATCACGGGGGCAGCTCAATATTTTTCTAATATTTTACAGGCATTCAATTCGAACAGCAAACTTAGGTAAAATATGACTTATTTGGTCATGCTGCTGTATTCAACAGCAGAAGTCCGTCAGAGGAAGACATTGATCTTAAGATTCAGTATTGAGGACGTTCAAGCAATATTTTACCTAGGCTACTACTGTGTTATAGCCTATACAGTATTCCATGTTTATATACATCCAGAATTATTGCAAATCTAACCATCGAAAAATATCTGTGCCAAAGATCCTGTTGAAAAATGTCTTTAAAGATTCTAAACCATAAGATCTCAAATTGAATAGGAAAACCATCAGCGGAATCATTCTTCACTGCAGCTGTCCATGTGTCCTTCATCACTATGGCTTGGACCAAAAATAACTCTAGATTTACAAAAACTGAAAGTCAGAGAGAGATTGTCACAGATGGTACAAGTTATCACGGTTTACAATATTCTATTACCCCCACACAACTTCTCTCCAAACAAGTCAGATTGATTTTTCATGGAGGAGATTATGAGTAACTCACTCAGTATGTGCTTTATTTATAAACCCATGGGAGCCATCTTATGGAAACTATTTTCCAAAGTGGGCTTTGCCAGATCTGTGGCACAGGGCCTGTGCATAAAAGAGAAATTCCCTTTTTATGTTGATCTATTATCAGGTTTGTTGTGGCTGCTATTATAGTTATGGTCCGGATTTTGATTCATAAAATTATAAAGTTCAAATGACATCTCTCAGCTGTTTCTTGCAATAGAATTAAGTCTTTTGACGTCTTTTGTTGAAATCTCTTGTTTCTCATATGTCTTTAGATTTTTTACAGTTTTCTTCTGTGAAAAATATGCTAAGTTTGTGTGTGTGACGTTTAGGAGAACTAAACTTTTAGGGAGATTTAGAATTAGGAGAAACATCTGAGATCAGTTTAATAGAATTTTAGGATCATTTTAGCAGTAAATGTAAGACAGCATTGTTAGGCGTACTTAAAAGAAACCTAAAACTAAATAAAGTATCAAACATAACCATGAGCCATAAAAGAGCTACCTTGGAGTGATAACAGCAACTCCGGGACAGTTCACACTCCACACCCACCTATACTATAATAGCTGTTATTTTGGACATACTTGAGATTTGAGCACAGACGCTGTTTTCCAACTGGCCCATCAGTGTCATATTGAATGATGAGCTTAACCCTTGATATTATTTAAACAGAAGATGGGTGAGTGGGGTCACCAAAGGCTGGCGTACTTATGAGAAATCAAAATCAGGAGTGACAGGGTGTGGAATCGCAGCAAAGACGGAGATTTACTGGAATTTACAATTAAGATTTCTGCTCATCCTGCCACTTCATGACAAATGACTCATAATTACCTGCTGAATCCTGCTGTTTCTGGTATAAATTCAATACAATGGATCAGGCTTTAAATTTCAATATTCCATTTCATAAAGAGGAAAAGATTAAAGATTACCAAGCTCATGATTAAACCATTTTTTATGTTGATTTAATAAACATCAATCAATAAAAACTTATGACTAAATGTCAATTTAGTCAATTTAGACTCCAGCCATGTGAATGAGTAACTTGATTATAAACATAGCAATCCAGTGCAAGAGGGGAAATCCAAGATTTTGAATATGGTCTGGGCTGACAGAGCATCTGTAAATAGAGTTCCCATCCGGCCACAAACTGTCTATCTCTGCCAAGTGCATATTCGAGAGTGACATGCAAGTTGTTAGTTTATGGCTACACAAGCCTGTGGTCTCAACAGTGGCTCATAAAACACGTTAAAGATGGAGTGACAGGACAAAAGTCTGTCTAGACCCTGCACCTATCCCAACCTTTATTTAACTTACCACAGTCAGTGGTGAACAACTGGTTGTGTGTTTTGCCTCGTCAAAACGACCTACCCAATGCAAATTTCAAAATTTTACTCAATATGTGGATACAATAAAGTTTTGTTACACTATTTGTGTATTTATGTATTTTCTTTCTGGAGTGTCTGTAATGTGATTACATAAGCAAATGGTCAAATTATCATAGGATAGGTTTAATTCTCTTTGCTTGAGGCTCTGGCCAACCCTCTGTGAGTTGCTTATGACCTTGTGGTCCTAGGGCATTTCATCTAATTTTAACTCAATGCCTGTCCAGGATCTCTTTCACTATGTAGGTCAGTACTTTATCAATCTTCAATGGAGGTGGCGGTTCAGGATCTGTGCTAACATGGCCAGATGCTGTGTGGATCGGTTTCAGGAGGGAGACATGAAAGGAAGGAGAGATTTGAAAACTAGCAGGAAGCTCTATATGGTATCTTACAGGGTTAATCTGACGTAATATTTTGAAAGGACCCTCATACCTAAGACGTGGAGACATCTTAGCATATCCGCCTGAATCCGCTGGGCACGTGTGGCTCATTGTAGCTTGACGTGTGTACTGTCCCACACCTGCTCACTACACCTGATCCAGTCATCCACCCCTGGCATTGTAGAGGGTTTCACCTGACCAGGGGGACATTGGAGGTTGGAAACTCAGCAAAAACAAGAATGGAGTAAGTCCAGTTGAGGAATAAAGTGAGGGGGTTCTTTGCATATACAGCCCATGGGAGGAGGTCATCCCACTTGTGTTGCTCCAGCCTTGGGCCTGAGGTATCTGCCTGGTTTCTCCGCATGTCTGTTAGCCTAAGAATGACACCCTGTAGTGGGACTGACATTAATATCAAGTTATTTGCAAAAGGCCTGCCAGGCTCTGAAGGTAAATTGGGGTCCTCAATTGGAGACAATGTCAACAGGCAGTGATATTGTCCTGTAAATACCTGGTTGTCCAGTGCTGAGGGAGATGTGTATACACTGACAGGTTCTCTGACGTAGTGCTTGAGGCACATTGTGTTTGTTCTGTGGGCATTCTGATGGTGCAGGATGTGTCTGGTGTGCTCTCTAGATTTCTTCCATAATATACTACCTGATGTGTTCAATGATGACAGATGTTGGTAGACTAGGATCGTTATGTGGCTGTGCATGAGGTGGATCATACCTTCCAGAGAAAATGACGACCTTGCTGTTCTATCAGTTCTTGCTGCCAGGCTGTTGAGTGATGGTGAATTGGAAGCATGTGAAAAACAGTGACCAGCAGGCCTGGCGAGCATTGGGTCTATTGGCTCCTTTGATATATTTAATATTCTTGTGATCAATGATTACTTGAAATGGATGAACAGCTCCAGTCCTCTAAAGCTGCCTTCATGGAGAGTAACTCCTTATGACCCATGTTGCCGTTTAATTGGCTGCATTTAGTTTTCTTGAAAAGAAAGCAGGTGGGTAAAACTTGCTTGGATTATAATGACACAATCTGAACACAATCTGAAGCATCTACTTCTACCACGAAGGGGAGGTTGGAATCTGGATGTATAAGAATAGGGGCAGTAGTAAAAGTGTTCTTAAGGGACACACTGTTTTTTGGGCAGCATCAGTCGATGACAACTTGGAGGATTTACCATTGAGGAGAGATGTGAAAGGGACTGCAATGAGACTGTAATTTCAGACATCCCAGTGGAATCAATTGGTAAAGTTCAGGAATTGTTGGAGCTCCTTGACTGTGTTAGGCTTCGGCCACTCAGACACTACCTGGATTTTTGACACGTTGTCTATCTCATCTAATTGGTGACTGATGTTGTAGCTGATAAATGTATTCTAGGTGGTGTAAAACTCACATTTCTTAGCTGTCTGTCTTGACATGCTTAATGTGCTTAGATTTGCTCTGTAAATATGTAAGGATATTGTCAATATAAGCAATGACACAAACACTGCTGGTGCATTGGCAAGACTATAGGGCATGACCTGGTTCTCCAAGTGCCCCCCTAGTGGTAATCAATGCAGTTGTCCACTCACCCCAATAAACCTCTATAGTCAATACATGGGCAGATTTCACCATAGTTTTTCCATGGAAAAGAAGCTTGTTGCTGATGGTGAGGCTGAGGGCTGGATGAACTCAGATGTTAGGGCCTCTTCAATGTAGCTCTCCATGACTAGGGTTTCAGGACACGAGAGAGGGTATAATTTGCTTTTAGGGGGGACTGCATTTGGTAACCGTTCAATGGCACAGTCCCATTGACAATAAGGAGGTAACTAGATTGCCTTGATTTTACTGAATACCTCAGCAAATTCTTGGTACTCACTGAGAATCTTGATTTCTTTAGAGACATCTGGGCTCTCAATGCTAGTATTGAGACATGGCATGGAAACAGTGACTTGAAGTGACATTTGCTTGAAAGTAATCTGACCATTGGTAAGCTCACCCAGGTTTCAGGGAATGGATGGGTCATGAACAGCTAGTCATGGATGGCCCAGGATGAAGACATTCTTGAGAGAGTCAATGACAGACAGTAAAAACAGTTATGCCAGTGCCAATGGCTCCATTATTAAGAGCAGGGATATTGATAGCAGGGGTACTAGGAACAGTAGGGATGTTGAGTTCTTTAAGTAGATCTGCATGAATCAAATTAACAGCTGCTCACGAATCCACAGGTGCTGTAATACATTTGGAAGCCTCATTGAAGGAGATATCAACAGACAGATAAAATTATGGTGAATGGAAGAGGTGTAATTTGTAGTACTCGTAAACTTGATGCCTGAGTGTCTCGTTCTTACCCAGGTACTTTGCGTTCTGGTGACAAGTTTACCATAGTAGTAGCAGAGCTTTTCTTCGTGGCATTTTGTGGATTTTAGACATGACTGGGCTTGGATAGAGACCGTGGCTTGAGAGATGGGGCACACTTTGGATCGTGGTGCCGAGTCATTAAATATCTGAACATTACTACAAGGATCAATGAATGTTTTCAATACCATTGCAGCCCTATTCCTAAAGAGCAAGTGTCAGTTCCAAAGAATGGCATGACATTCTGTGAAACTGTCTCCTGATGGCCAGCAGACCATCCTAATCGTTCAGCCCTGCATACTCAGCATGTTCTTGTACCGACTAGTCAGGTCACTCTGTTCCAGGTCATTAGTTACAATTTCAAGAGTTGCTCATCTTGGCCTCAAATATTCAAGACATAGTCATGCAAAAGTCCTGTTGCCAGTACACACACAAACTTCTGAAACACATGGATACAGATTCACACACACACATACAGCTGAAGCATCAACACACAAAGAGAGCCTCTTAGATTGAGCGGCATGGCTTCCACAAAGTACTCAGAACAGTGCAGTGATTCATCCTCTTATCGCTTTGCAAGGGCCTGTGAATGGGCTGCTTCAGAGGAGCGGGGACTCTGGGTAATCTGACTCGCCGCTGTTTATCTCTGGGGTTTGGGGGAGGGTAGGTACAGGCACACAGAGTGGTGTGGGGCAGGCAGGAAGGGGGTCAGAAGCAGGATCCGGGCACATTGGGGAAGCTGGTGTGCTGGGGTTGACAGCTGCAGATGACGCTGAGTGATGTAACCCCAGTGGGCTGCAGATGTTGAAGAACACAGGAAACTGCTCTGAGAGCAGTGTCACTGACCCTTTCCCCAGTGCCCCCTGCCCTCTCCATGTGGACAGACCTAGACTCCTGCTGAGCAACCAGTACTGGCTTAGCCAGCAACAGTGTCACTTACCCCTCACAGGACTCATCCCTCAACACTGGGGACATATGAAACTAGCCATAGCAGAGCCCTGGTGTAAAACCATCATAACAGATGAACACCAACCCCAGCTCCAGAATTTTTTACCTTAGCCTTCCAAATAGGTGACATTCATCAAGTTATGAAAAGATTTGAGAGATACAGAGGTAAGAGGAGAGCTTAGAGCTGACGAGAAGGGTCTTTCCTGTTCCTGAAGGAAATGATCAGGGTCCTGGAGTGGTTAGTGAGATAAGATGTCAGGAAGCAGCAAAGACTTGTGCATTTTTATGTGTTTTATTTATGTATTAGCGTAGATTAATTTATCTATCAAAACTGTTAAAGTCACCATGAAATCAAAAATGACCATTCTTACATTTTTTTTATGAAATTTTGCAGTATTTATATACATTTATGTCAACTTAATCCTTAATCAAAATTACTTGCAACGGCCCGGCCCAATAGTTTTAAATTCAAGTTAATTCAGGCATAACATCCTTACAAAATGATGCAATGCAAAACAATGCAATAAATTCTACAATAATACAATTTATTTTAAGGTACGGCGTAGCATACGCACACAGACCGCGTACCCTTCGCTGTAGCCTGACACGCACCTCCTCAAAAATGTTACTACACGTCGCGACAAAGCGGGCCGCAAGATCGGTGATTGGTCGGATTGGCCTCCTACGCATTTCTGCACGCATTTTCTCATGCATTTCCACACATACCATCGCCTCCGACGACTTCGCTCATTTCTGCCTTACAGTTTTAGTAATTTCACTAAAATTAACTGTTTTTCCACCTCCACCTCAATAAGCTCCAACTCCAACCTGATCCAGTCGCCATTGCTTGTAGTAACCTAACCGCGAGGAATCTAAACACAGTGGAACATTAAAACCCTTCGTCGCCAACTAGCGTTTCAGAGCAGTACTGCAGAGCAACCAAGACCTGAACGCAGATGCAGGTAGTTCGCTAGAATTAAATATCCTTATTCCTTTATATCCGCGGGACTCGCATGCGATATCTGTCTGTTTAGCAATCGCGGCCTGCTTCATTCCACTGTAATGTTAAATAACATGAATGTTTGCAGTCATCCATAAACATTATTAGATCCATTAGCTTGACAGCAAGTCCCATCATTCATCTCATCATTGCGTCATAAACCTACGCCTTTGTTATTGTTGGAAACTGCGCCCTCTTGTAGTGAATAAAACCTACATATTGTGCCTTTAACAGCATGGATTTAATCAACATTTACAGCATGGATTTGATTGTTTGCAATAGGCAACGCTATCACCTGGAATGCCCTGTCTCTAGTCATAGTGAGGCAAAATATGGAGAAGAGGTTATCTTTCATCTGAGAAAGACTGTCAAACTACCTTTTTCATTGTCAGGCTGTATTACGCTACATTAGGCTGAAGGTATTTGAGGGTGCTGTTATATGCCACATCAACTTCTCTACTGAGCTTCTATCACCTGCATTTTACAGCCAATAAACAGTTTCCTCTTTAGCTCTAGTGGCATCTATAACATTTAACAGATGGATTCGACACGTGCATTTTTGCAAGGAGCTCAAACCACGGCTTTGAACCTTAAAGGGAAAGTTCCCCCAAAAATGAATATTCTGTTAACAATTACTTAACCTCATTTCGTTGAGTGTTCTGTATGACTTAAGCTTCTTTTGTTGAACACTTGGATATTCTGAATAATGTTGGTAACAAACAGTTTTGGTGTCCATTGACTTCTATTGTAAGGACAAAAATACTGTGACATTTCCAAGAATACACTTGTAAGAACAATTGTTGTTTGAACATAAAGAAAGAAAGTAGAATAACCATATACTTATTTTAAAGGATATAATTATGAAAGTGATGCTACACACATTTATGGCTTTACAATAGAAGTCTTAGACAAAAGCAATCATTTCCAGATGTGGTGGGCTTTTTTCAAATAGTGCTGGGCTGGCATTGCTCATACAGTGTTTTATGGGGGCAGGCAGAGATGTTAGTAACCTCAATACAAATCAATTATGCTACTATCAATTATACTATTATCATATTAAACTATCATATTCAATCAAAAATAAACTAAAGATATAAATATGTATATTTTAATCCTCTCCATCTGATCTCCTTTGCTGCCTATATCAGCATATATTTAATGTGCAGTAAGCAATATCTTAATTGCCCCTTAATCCACAAACACGCTATTCAACACAGGCACCTCCCCCATCATGAGTGTATATGCCCATTACTGCTGATTGCAACAAGTGTGTTTTGGTGCTCAATCCACTTGCAATTGTATTTCTCACAAATCACTTACTGCACCTTTAAGCTAATTTACTGTAATTCCTCAAATAAAAGCCGGGGCCCTTATTTACCTGAACTGCAGAAGGTAACAGGCTTTTATTAGAGACAAAAAATCAAAATCAAATTTCCGTCTGGGTTCCATGCTCCTCAAGACAAAGTTGTTGAAAAGACTGTTACACTATAGCTAAATTATATCTGCGTTACATCTATTAGCTACTACCATCTATTTTACGAGTGAACTTGAATGCACATTAGGGGACGTTTACACTTGGCCACTTAATGCGTTTTTTTTTTTTCAGATTGGAAAGCTATCTGATTTATAATTTATGATAGTGGCCTTAATTTGAGACCGGCCTTTATTTGTCCACGTTCATCAAGCACCCGGCCACTATCAGAGGACCGGCGTTTATTTGAATACCGGTTTTTATTTGAGGAATTACGGTAGTATAGTATAGTTTAGTATAGTATAGTATAGTATAGTATTATTTCTGTAGCTGAATAGGTCCTGGCAACATACAAGGTATGGATTTAATTCACAAGTGTAGCAGACATAGGCCAGTAAGAGCTCTGTGTGTAAACTTCACTCCCCTGGCCTCAAGAGACACGCTACAGCGACTAACGCTTGAGGCTGTGGTCTTTGTTGGTGTGCCCGCCTCCTTCGGTGAACACCCTGGTTCGAATCCCGCTTGGAGTGGGTTGAGTAGGACTGGTTACACAGGGAACACATATACTGATAATACATATATATTCTAGATACATATTTTAGGTTGTTTGGACAAAAGTGCCATGCTCAAAGTTGCAGCTAATTAAACTCTCCATACTATTGTCCAGTTTAAACTAAAAAAGGAAACTTGATAACAGCGATAATATATCTAAGACATATGGAGGAATGCAACAGCTGATCCTTATGATAACCTTAAAACGCAGGGAATATGTTTCTGCACTGCTCTTCCTGTCTTAGGTGAGACTCTGACCCTGCATTGGCAGAAAAGCGCTGCTGTGTTTGTCAAAGTCAGCTGGCTGTCCAGCACCACGCTCTCAGATAACACATGACTCCGGAAACGTTCCACAGCGGGGCGTCTTCTTTGTTGAATTTATAGCGATTACTAAAATGATTAGAAGACCCCTGTGGGCAATGGTCACCAGCAGGCAGCACCAGCCAGGCCCCCAATCTGATGTACAGACCTTGTTCTGAAGGTACAAGGCAAAAAAAAAACAACAAACATGTGCTGTGTATATAGTAAGGTTAAAAAAATTGAAATATAGATCATCAAGATAAATGGAATAGGTATTTGCTTGCCATTAAAACAACTTCTGTTTTCTATGCCTGCAGGTCCTATGACATGAGACCACCCCCTAGTGGATGCAGGTGCTGTGGCGACACTAATGAAGGCTGCTATATCTTACAGAGGGCAGATACCTCAGTTATTGTGGGTTAAGGAATAACACAGTCACACTCATTTGCCTATTTCTTATTAATCCAAACTCTCGGTTCAAAAATAAATAATCCTCCTGAGCTTTTATTAGAGCAAGCTCTCCGGGCATTTTATTTGAAGTGAGAGGAGTGTTTTCACTGTGGAACTCCTTAAATATTTGGAAAGCTTACTTTACCATGGACTTGACTTAGGCCTCCTTCTTTCATTTCTCTTCAAATATTTATCTGCTATCCAGCAGCTAGCCAGCGAGATCAGCTCTGCCTTAACTTTAACTCACAGAGGAAGCGAGTATCTGCCTCCATCTGTCATGAATCAAATATTCTCATTTTGAAATACACATATACATATCATTCAAATTTTTGAGGTCTGTAGGCTACAATTTTATGTTTGTAAAAGAAGTCTCAGGCAGCATTTATTTGATCAGAAATGCAGTAAAAACAGTATGTTACACCAATATATATATATATATATATATATATTATATATATATATATATATATATATGTATATATATATAGGTATAATTATGTGACCACTGGATAGTCACCTGTGGTAAAATGCAAAAGACTTCAGACTACGGAGTGACTACAGAAAAAAGAGACTGCAACCAGACCCGTGTAAAATCAAGGTTAAAGGGGTAGTTCACTTTTAAATTATTTTTTTGGTATGTTTTATCTTACCTCAAGGGCATCCAAGATGTAGGTGTCTTTGTTTCCGCAGTAGTTTCAATTTTGATATTTTTTAGTCAAACCGTTCTTGTCTGTCATGACAGTGCAGTCATATAATGGAGGTCTCTGGTCACCACCTCAAAGAGCATGCACAGAGAAGTCCAAATTAAACATCATTTAATGACTCGTAAATGTAAGTACACATTGATGTATTAAGACACGAAATGAGCGGTTTGTGTGAGAAAACAAACAGTATTTATATTGTTTTTACCTCTTGTAACCACACGTTCAAGTGATCTGATGGGGCTCGGAGCTTTGCTTGCGACTATCTTGGATGCCCTTGAGGTAAGCTAAAACAGGGGTTCTCAACTCCAGTCCTCGCAACCCACTGCTCTGCATATTGTGTATGTCTCCCTTATTTAACACACCTGATTCAGATCCTCAGCTTGTTAGGGTTACATTTGCTGCGTCCAATTCGCATACTATCCGTCCTGAAATAGTATTCGAAAATAGAATTAGTACGTCCCAAACCGTAGTATGTTGAAATGAGTGTTTCAAAGATACCCGGATGGTAGAGAAGGAGGAGATAAGAAGGAGCCTCGGCTAGTAGGCTACAGTATATTGTGTGTGAGGATGGTTCCAGAAAGGTTCAAACGACAATCACCAGTGACAACAAACTCACCGCGGTAAAATGCATAAGACTTCGGAGTGGCCAACAAAACATCAAAACATTGGATTCATAAGCGCTGTGCTGTATAAGTTCATAATTCCGCAAACAACTGCAAGTGCAGATTTTGAACAGAGATGGAGACTAAGAGGAAAAATGCCTGACTGCAGCTTTATATTTTATTCATCTTTGCTTTTCTTTAGAAAATATATCTTCCTGACCAACAAACATTTGAATGATGTAAACATTTTGGAATAAAATGTCACACTAAGACATGATTAGGCTCTCGTGAAATCTGCAGTGCACAGAGTACCTGAATGCAAGACACTTTATGCACTCAACAGTTTCTGCTTTGCTGAACTGCAACTCATGAGATGAAACATCATTAGCTTGCAAATGCTTGCAAATTCCAAATGCTTCTGTGTAGGAAAAAAAAGTAAAATGTTCCATACGAGATGACACGTTCTACAATTAAAGGGGACATATCATGCAAAATCCACTTTTTTAGCCCTTAAATGCATTTTGTTGTATATTTTGGAGTGTTTATAAGTACAGAAAAGTTTAATTATTCCCGTCAGGTGCTTCGTTTATATCTTTATATTCTTTTTGGTCATATTTTTCAACCTGTTCAGATTTTTCTGTTCTCTATGACATATTTTGAACAATTACTTCACAAATAAGACAAATAAGGACATCGACTACCGGTCCAACACTTCCAGCAATCCGCCATTATTATTTCTCGCTCCGATTTTGTAGTCCAAGCTGAATGATGCAGAAGTTACGAGTGGGCAAGTCAAAATGTTCGGTTGTTGGATGGAGTGACCCGAAGCACTTCAAGAATTCCCACTTCAGCAACCTCCGCCAGTATAAAGAAGGGTTTGCCAATCGATTTCGTCTGAATAAGGGGTAAATTCCTTCTATCTTTGGAGACGACGAACAGAGCATTTCGATAAGCTGTATTATTGTTCTTGAGTGTCATCAATAGTCATTTAGCTGCTGTGTTTTCTGATGCTTTTCTAAACGTATCATATTATCAATACAGATTTTTAGTGGTAAGATTAGACTGTAGTCATTTATCTTGTTAGTGTGCTTGTCTTAACAAGAGAAATAATCGACTTTCACTTAAAACACAATACAGTTACATTTACATTGCAATACAATCATATGAAGGCGTTGTTCTGAAAGGGGCCTGTGGAGCTATAATAATGCGGAATTCATCCGGACATTGCAGTTTCGCTGTATATAGACCATAAATGTATTATTTATATGTAAAAAGGAATGATTTAAAAGCATGATATGTACACTTTAATGCATACTAGATTTATAATTTGGGACACTTCTACAATGCTTGAGCCATCTTCACCCTGCATGTTTATTTAAATATGTTGGCTTTTAGCAATCTGTAAGAGTAGTGCTGTACATTTCACCATATTTATGTCTCTAAATAAGTTGGTAAATTCCATCACGGCCTGGACATCCGCTAACGCTTATACAGATGCGTCTAACAGCCTTGAACCCGAAGATCCACCCAGGGATCAGCAAATCCAATCTCATCTCTTCTCTAGTAATTTTATGAAAACAAATTTCACGCAAGCCACCCTACTCCTCTCTCTTCACCTCACCTCCCTGACCCACCAGTTTATCTAGACTGCTGCTACTTTTTAAAACCAGGCCTGTTTGAACTGTTATGAAAAGTGATCGAGACAGCTGTAGCCAGACCCTTATGTGTGTGTGTGTGTGTGTGTGTGTGCACATTCAGGTGGCATCACATTAAAAAAATCACCAAACACCAAAACTGTTGACAGATAGACTGCATTTGCGTTAAACAAGTGCTCTCAAAGATCTCAGCTCCTCCAGGATCTGGAGGGCCTCCCAGACGAAACAGACAGCAATAAAATTTATTTAAAATGTGTTGACTGATTTGGAATGTTTTTTTTTCCAATGCTCAGATTACTGATGCAGCCTTACAAAGGTATATGGACAAGCTGTGCATCGGTACATCATACGACTACCGCTAGCTAAAAATAGAATTGATGAAGGAACATTTTTCAATGCAGGGTCAACCCCGCTACACACATGCCACAGCAGCTTCAGACAGATCTCATATTTGTCCCAGAGGAAACAAATGTTATTCTTGCAGAAGCAAGGGGAATTTCCAATGCAGTGATTACAATGTACCAGATAGCCAAGAGCAGTCTACAATTAACTCATTTGGCTTCAGCTGCCATTTTTTTCTCCAGCTGTACACTCTACAAACCTCAGTTACTTTCCTCCCTGTTTTTTTTGTTTTTCTCAACCTCCTTATGCCCTCTGAAGTTTTTAGTCAGTGCATTTAAGAAGCCGGAGAATGAGTGATTTTTTTTGTTTTTTTGAAGAAAGCTAGAATTCTGCCATAATCTAAAAATAAGCTAAATTGAGATCATTTGTCCAGCTGAAGACACTTACAACACTCTTAATGACAAATTATTTAGTGAAAACTGGTTCTGGTGATTGCAGGAAAGAATAAATATAGAGGATTATTGCAAAATGAAAAGGTGGCATCTAAATGCATTGCATACAGATGAATAATGAAAAGAGATGTAGGGTTTATAAATATAATGAATATCACATATGGAGAATCCATATCCTGTTTGAGGTATAAATTGACATTTTTTTGGTAGCTGTTGTGCTTTTTAGTAATGTGTATTTCTTAAACCTGATAAAAAAAATGGCATCAATATTTTAAAAAAAATTTGCCAGCATCTGCTTTATGCTCGATGAATGTTGCTGGTGATGAATGAGGTACATGGTATCCAAGCCTTAGGCTTTTGTTATAAAACATACATGGTACAGGGTATAATAGCAAACATCCACACACAGTTAATGGAAACATGACATTCTAACAACTAAATTAATGAAAACACTCTATGTATGTGACTTGTGGCTATCAAAGGCTGTCATTTTAAAGCCTGATGCCTCTGACACTGTGTACTTGGTGTATAATTATGTTTTTTGTTCGAACGTGTTATAATTGCATATGTGCAAGGGAGAACTTCCTTGTGTGGTTTTACCAGACCCCTAAAATCCCTGTTTATTATTTTCATTCTCAATGAATTTATTTTGATTTCATTAAATTGCCTGATGTCAAAATTTACCGGTTCAATGGTTTCTTAAGCAATAATTATATAAATTATTTAACCAAACTCTTGAATCAAGACAGTGAACTCTGGGGAACTGTGGCCTTTGGATGACTGAACACAACATAATTGGGAAAAGGATTGCAGGAAGAAAAAGAGAAGAGAGAGTTGTTCATACACTCTCCCTGGAGCTCTGGAAAGATCCAGGAGGAAGTGAGAAACCAGGGAAGAATGATGCTGGAAGCCAGACAATAAGCAGTGAGGAGTAAAATATATAATAGAACATTTTAATATCATAGGAAATCTTATAATATTGTTAAAATGATTCAAATAAAACAGCATACTGCTTTGAAAGAGTGATATGAAAGGAAAACACCATGTAAGGAGAACAAACCCCATTGGTTCTTGCGTGCATCACCAAGGCGATAGTGCAAGTGAAGTGAACTTCAACTGTACAAACAAACAAACAAACAGGGTACATTATCAAATCTCTGAATTTAAAGGGTTAGTTCACCCAAAAATGACAATTCTGACAGTATTTACTCACCCTCATGTTGTTCCACCCCGTGAGGGGTTAACCTTCGTTAATATTCGGAACACAAATTAAGATATTTTTGATTAAATCTGAGAGCTGGATCACTCTCTCAACACTAGTCCATAGGCTTCTTGAGGGATTGAAACTTGCTGGCCTTGAAAAATTATTAAATACATCGTCAAAATAGTAAGTGACTACAGTGGGTCAATCTTAAGTTTATCAAACGACGAGAAAACTCTTTGTGCGCAAATAAAACAACAAAAATAACGACTTAATTTCAACTATTCATTAACTTCTCTCTCTGCCTCGAGTCAGGTTACTAGTTTAATAGCGTAAGCTTCTGTTATTGTACGTCACATGCATCACACACATGACCAGCGTCGGCCAATAGTGAGCCTACGTGTGACGTAGCTCTACGCTATCACACTACGTTAACTGACTAGAGGCGCATAGAAAAGGAAGTGAATAGTTGAAATAAAGTCGTTATTTTTGTTTGTTTTTGCACACAAAAAGTATTCTCGTCGCTTGATAAAGTTAAGATTGAGCCACTGAAGTCACTTGGACTATTTTAACGATGTATTTAATAACTTTTCGAGGCTGTCAAGTTTCAATTCCTCAAGAAGCCTATGGATTAGTATGCAGGAGTGATCCAGCTCTCAGATTTCATCAAAAATATCTTAATTTGTGTTCCGAAGATGAGACGAAGGTCTTACAGGGTTGGAAGAACATGAGGGTGAGTAAATACTGACAGAATTTTCATTTTGAGTGAACTAACACTTTAACTACAATTGTTCAGCCTTGGGTTGAGCATAGCCAGAAACAAATCATATGGTCACGATAAAACAAACAAACAGAAAGTGAAATGAATTACATTCGAGAACTGGCAAGTCGGTTTGCAGCAACAACGTGATGTGACATAATTCATTTTCAATAAGAATTGGCATAGCTCTTACAATTTGTTCACATATAACGTCAATACATAACTTTTATTGCAATGTCTTAATCTCTTTGAGACACGACTCCTGGGTGGGAAATGGCATTAAAAGTCCCAAAAAGCCTGCATATGGGAAAACGCCAAGTGACTCACCGCCAGCCGGATATAGTTGGATTCATGCAATAGGAATGCCTAAACCAGTGGCCTTCAATGATTTAATCACTACCATGAACCACAGGGTTATTGAAACAAAGAGATGATGACTGAGTCAAGTCATAATAACATTATATTTGTCTGTGGTAACACCACTTATTTCTTCTAAATACTATAATAAACAAATAGCCAACCAAATTCAATAAATGCTATATCAATCTCATTGGATGTTTTACATGTCGCACAGGCTTTATTTGAGATTCTCACGGTTGGTTCTGCTCAGCAAACCCTTGCCCCCACCGCCCATTTTCTATGCTTGCTTCATATGGAGACCATTAAATGTGCCATCTGAACCTGGTTGTGGTGAAAAATGTTTGACGTCTATCAAGATGTGTGCTGTGATGTCATTAGTAGACCCTAAGAGCAGAGGGAGTATCATATGGGAGGTGGGAGGAGGGAGACTGAGCTACAAGCTGAACCAGATGATGGAACAAAAAACATTCAAACCTCAAATGAGTTCATCTTAAAAGCCTGTTGATCCCAAGACATGTTCATGGCTTTTAGGATTGACACGCAATGTAATGTACAAAGCTTTGCACCATCGCATTACCATAAGTCAGTCCATGTTTCAAAAACACTTTCAACATAGTTGTTTGATGTTCTTTAAATAAATATGACCGAAATCACTAAAGGGTTTTTGTCAGTTCAGACCATGTCTTTGAGGATATAGATCCCTACAAGAAACACATGGGCTCTGTCTGAAATGTGGAAATGCTGCCTTTTTCAAAGTAAGTACACACACACTACGTGGCAAAGGTTTGGAATGATTATATATATACTGTATATGGCTATGTTTATGTGATCAAAATACAGTTGAAGCCATTTTCAGCAGCTCAAAAACTATTGCAATTTGCTGGAACTCAGTGTGCCTTATGGTGTCCTATTGGCACCAGACTCATCTGACACAATACAAGCCAGCAAATGAAAACATCCCAGTGACAGGAAATGACAAAAAAGAACATCCTGCCACAGCATTGTCAAAGTGGTCTGCTTTATGCATTTTTTGCTGCTCCATATTCTGTGGAAATAATTCCACTTCCTATAAAAATAAACAACAACCATGGGAATCTTTGTTCTTCCAAGATATTCGAAGTTGGGCAACATCCCCCTTACAACTGAACATCCGGCCTATAGTTTTGTTTTCAGATGTTAAAAAGCATAAGTATATTAAGCCATTTCGTTTAATGAATAAAATTGTGTTAACACTAATTTATAGCCTCATTTACCTTTGGCGTGTGGTGAGTGACAAAACAGTCCATTCATATTCCCTGTACGGGGAATAGTGAGAGAGAGCGAGGGAGGGAGATTCAGGCAACTGTGGTTTCTCATATGACCAACATTTATTCATAGCTCAAAATACGAACTGTGGACATTTGACCTCTTTGCCTGTTACTCAGCGGATCTAAAATTAGTCATAATTGCAGCCTGAAGGGTGCAAAAAGGCAAGATATAATGTCTGTTGGAGCCACAGCTTGGCGGCTACTTATTCCCAAGCATTTGGAAGGACAGGAACTGCATGTCCTCCTCTGAAAACACCATGGCTCAGGGACTGCCAGTTCAGACCCTATTTCACTGGCCCCAAAAACCACATTCTCCAGGAGCATCATCCCTATTCACACACTCTCTTCCACAGGAATTGACAAGAATAGCAAGCATAAATGTCTGGGAATCTTAATAACTATTTATTATTTCATTTCTATGCGACATTTATCAGTTTAGCACATGCAGAAACCTGTCCAGACACTGATATGACATGGCATGATGAATGACAACATGTCAGAGGAACAATGAACAATGCTCAAGATGTTATCAAACAACGTGCTGTTAGCGCAGTCTTGACTTTAACCCTTGAACGCATACATTGCGACTCTTCACAAGTTCACACTTACAGAATAAAGGATATGCGAATTTGGCATCCTGTCCAAGGGGAATTTGGCCCAAATCCAGAGTACCCATCGCAAGTTTCTCATCCCAATTCGTCATATAACTGACGTTTTGGGACGTCTTTTGACCATTCGTAAATATTGCGACTTTTAGGGCCCCCTTAAACGTTGGTAGATGAATGATCCCGGGTCGTCATACAACTGACGCTTTACCTTTAACGTCAGTTAGGTGACGAGTTGGGTTTAGGGTTAGGTTAAGGTCTGGGGTAGAGTTAGGATCCCATAACGTCATCTACCGACGTTTAAGGGGGCCCTGAAAAGCTCGTATATTGACGAATGGTCAAAAGACGTCCCAAAACGTCAGTTATATGACGAATTGGGATGAGACTGTAGCTGCATAGAACAGCGGTAAAAACTGCTATACCTCTTGATGTTAAAGGTGCAATGTGCAACATTTAATTTTAAAAATGGCCGTTTTTCTAACCCATACATGTTTAAACAATAGGAGGATCTTTGTTGACATCATTGTATGCATGCGCAAGTCATTGGGTGGCAAGAAACAATAGAATGACCGGCTGTAAAGACGGGACAAGCACTTTCAAGAGAGTTAGCAGGCAAAATCCACAATATATAAGCACTTTAATATCTGACGACCGGAGGAGGTTTGGAGAGAAGCTCAAAATTTGTATTAGTGACAAAATTGAAGTTATTCAATGTGATTTGGGATGTCAAAAAATGTCTTGCCCATGTCTTGGCCACTATAATCTACTGGGGAGACATTTATTCTTATTTAGGACCCTTCACTCATGAAATATTCAAAAAGCCTGGAGGGCTATGATTATTTTGTTTCTCGAAAAGTTGGGCCGATCTTTTCTGCCAAACAGAAAGCAGTGATAATGCTAAAAGCAACATGACTTCATGATTTTTGCTTAAACATACACGCCACTTTCAAATCAAGTGCCGTGTTATCTTTATGCATTTTGAGCTATGCGTGTATGTCTCTGCTGTTAAATGAAGCGAAACGAAGCAAAATGTAGATCTACATCTGGTGAGCGATATTTTTTTCCTAGGATGGTAGGGGAAGACTCATAAATGCTATTAACCACAGTGACGGGTAGGTTTAGGTACGGGGTTGGGGTAGGTCACATATTTATATATACAGTAATGTAACATTAAGTCAATGGTGTTCATAAACACGCTGAAAAGCGATTATGCGTGTTGGAAATACGAATTGGCGTGTTATACATGCGCCATTTCATGAGATCAGACTGTTAAAGCAGAGGTTAGACCTGGCCAAGCAAAGTCACTGCGTGATTCGCAATTTCGCATCTCCCGTGGGTGATCGCAGAACGGAGAAATAAGCACTGCTCACTGCAAAGCCGGGTAAGTCTTTATTGATCAATGTTCTTATTTATTTAAAATGAAATTAAAAACTTTTTATCAAGCCCCCAACAAGCCATACAATCGACCACACAGCAATAGTGAACCAGCCTCAATTCTCTAAATCCTCCTCCAAACGTGCAAAACAATCAAATTACAGGTATCTAGCGGTGTTTCTTGCCACACGATTCCCATGATGCAACGCGACAAAAGTAAACAATGACGTCACAAAAGATCCTCCTATTGCCTGATTGAATGAGCCCTTCTCTGATCACTGCAATTGCCTCTATAATCCTGTACAGTAAAATAAATGAGAAGGATTCGGGACGGATTTTGAGACGGGGCGTGACGACGGGGCGCTCACCTGGCTATGTCTGACAGGTTTGTGTATTCGCCGCCATTCTCCGTATCAGCGGAGACAACTTCGAGCGACAAAACTTTAGTCAACTTTCGACAAAAGTAGATGGATTCAAAGAGACCAGCTTGTTCATTCCAAACCCCAACGCAAAACCAGGCGTCTGAATAAGACGAGAGTCAACATCAGGAAGGCTTTCAACAAATGTAGAGATCTCCTGGTCTGCTCTAGGGCTCAAACGGGATCCTATACTAAGTAATAACTTATATTATTCATGAACGTGTTTCCATAATAATACACTACATAAGCACATTAAACAGTACAAAATGGAGATAGATGGAAACAAAACTGTAGTTCACCTTTATTACACTGTGGCAATTTTTGTTACAATGATGAAGTGACGTTTCACTCATAGTTTTGAGAATATGTTTGAGATCACGAATATGATCCAGATGCCAAATGTCTTGGGAAATGAGCTCTGACTATGATCTGCTCAAACTGATCCCTTTCAACAAACAGGTAACAAAATATGCATTTCAGGGTTAAGCATATGGGAAGCAAAAGTCTTCATTTTAGAGATAGATGTACAAAATGTCCATTTGATTGAAATCCATGAGAGTCCTATTCATACACATTTCTAACAAAACATTTGCAGCTTTGATTAAAAGTCCTCTCTGAAGCATTCCTCAGTGATATATTTGACGCAGGTTATCTTGGCTCAAAAAGGGTGAAAGAGAATGAATTTCAGTCACTGGAAAAAATAACAGATAAGGAGAGAGCGATTATGATAGTATGTCAGTTCCATCATGCATAAAGCAATAGGTACATCTCAAAGTTTAATCCGGCCAGCTTGCCGTGTCGGTTTTCACTACTTTTTGTCAATATTAAATTACTGCTAACATTCTTTTTTGCAAGGCAGTGTGGCCAATGTCATGTTTTGGTGGGTTGTTTTATTTTTATTTTTTTGGTTGTTTGGCCAAGAATTTAGCATTTTTGAAGGCAGAAATCCTAGACAATGTGCTTCAGTGGTCAAAAGGCTCAACTTTGAGGATTAAAGGTGAAAATGGTATGGGTTTTCCCCCAAGATTCAAGAAATAAATAAATAAATAAAAAGACTGCCATGGTTTTAATCATGAATTTCACTGCATTTTTCTCCAAGTTATCTGTGAGTCACTTAAAATAAAAACCATATGCCCCCCATGTGGCTGAATAAAGATTTTACATGTGAAAGTGAAGAAATTGAACTCAAAAACTAGGATGCTTTAATAAAGAGTGAAAAGAAGAAGCTCACACTCTCAGGAAAAAAGGTCCAAAAGCTCTCACTAGGGCTGTACCTTTTCAAAAGGTATGCTTTTGTATCTAAATGGTGCATATTGGTGCCTTCATGGTACTTATTAGCACCTAAATATCCATATTAGCACCTAAATGTCCATATTAGCACCTAAAATGTCCATATTAGCACCTAAATGTACATGTTGACACCTAAAATGTACATATTAGCACCTAAAATGTACATATTATAACTTACATGTACATATTAGCAAATAAATGTCCATATTAGCACCTAAAATGTACATATTAGCACATAACATGTACATATGAGCAAACAAATGTCCATATTAGCACCTACATATACATATTGGCACCGAAAATGTACATATTAGCACCTAAAATATACATATTAGCAAATAAATGTCCATAATAGCAACTAAAATGTACATATTAGCACCTAAATGTACATATTGGCACCTAAATGTACATATTAGCACCTAAATGTACATATTAGCACCTAAAATATACATATTAGCAAATAAATGTCCATAATAGCACCTAAAATGTACATATTAGCACCTAAAATGTACATATTAGCACCTAAATGTACATATTAGCACCTAAAATGGACAAAAGTTTACCTTTTGAAAAGGTACAGCCCCAGTGACAGATTTTGTACCTTTTTTCTGAGAGAGCAGAGTGTCTCGGCGGAGGAGGGGAAGAACAGAACGTTATATGCACAATTCACCAAAGCTGCAGTTCTGCTGTAAAACACAACCGAAATGTTCCAAGCGTCGAGATTGAGTAACTGGTAATACGTTAGTGTTCAGGTGAGTAGTTCAAAGTCAAGTTTTGAGCTAAGGTAAGGACAGACATTTAGGTCCAAGGATCAATTCTCTCATTTAAACCTTTATTTCCCAGACAGGAACCCCCGCATCCTGTTGACAGAGCATTATGGGTAATGGCACATGTGTGTTTGTGTTAAGGAGCTAGAGCTGATTTTATGCATTGTGTAAATGGCTCATATATTATAGACATACCAGTGAAGGACACATATGAGTAACAGATGCACTAAACGGGCTGAGCGTCAAATCCTAAGTGAAGATTTATGATGACTGTATCATGATTCACAGATGGTCAACCAGAACAAAGCGCCAAGAAGTTTCTTTGACCCTCATTGCTTTATTTTAATTTGTATTCTTTTCTTTTTTATGTTTGTAATGTTATTTCTGCTATTTTGAGATCCCTAAATATAACATAAGAAATGTGGTATTTTTAATGGAAGACATTTGCTATCAATTTAATTTTTTGTTTATAATAAATTCTGCTGAGATTTGAAAAAGTCAACATTGCACTTCATGCCACGTATGTTTTAGCTATACAAATGGCCCTGGGGTCTTTGAGACCTCAAACAGAACATGAGGGTTAACCATGGTGTTTAAGAATTCAACAAAAAAAGAAAGATGTAGAAAGGGAGCCCAATTGAATAAAGAGAAAGAGAAAGGGAGGGAGAGAGAGAGGTGCTGCAGGGAAGCTCTTGGCTCTGCTTGTCTGCACTTGCACACCAGATGCGCTCTGCCTCAGCTCTGGAATGTGTTTGTGAGAAGCAGTTTGACCACTGACCCACCCAACCATTACCACAGAAATCTGATCCAGACAATCCTCTCAGCCTCCTTCATCTGTGTGTGTGTGTGTGTTCTTCTCTCAGTTATCCTGCTTCCTCTAGCAACTTGCTGCCTCTTATTTATTTATTTATTTTGCCTAAACCTATAAGCAACCTATGTTGTTCCCACAATGTTCGCCTTTTTTTAACCACTGATCACTCAATGTGTCCACTCAAACACACACTCATACACTTTACAAGCACAGGTTCACACTCATACACAGGCACTCATGCTGATTGCACTTTAATGGTAATCCATGAGCCGTGACATGGCAATAAAATAAAACTTGAGAAGTTAAAGATGGTAATTCATTCTGCACATAAAGGCATTTATTTTTCTTCCCTTTTTCCTTGTTGAGTTCATGGCTTTCTCAAGTGCTGCATGTAAACTGAGAAGCAAGTTTATTTAAAAAATAGAATCGATACATGGTGTTTTGAATATTAAATATGTTATATGTTATAAATAATAATTAGAAATTATTATAAGAATTTCTCTCAAACAATATTTCTTATTAAGTACACTTTGGTTAGATAGATAGATAGATAGATAGATAGATAGATAGATAGATAGATAGATAGATAGATAGATAGATAGATAGATAGATAGATAGATAGATAGATAGATAGATGAGATAAATAGATAGATAGATAAATAGATAGATAGATAGATAGATAGATAGATAGATAGATAGATAGATAGATAGATAGATAGATAGATAGATAGATAGATAGATAGATAGATAGATAGATAGAGAGAAAAGCATGTGAAATAATTCATTCTGAGAATTCTGCTCAGTTCGGTTCTCAATGAAGAACCCACAGCAGTTGTTTTGTGGGATTTCGACATGACAGTTTTGGCAGTGGTAATGCTACGATGAAATCTGATCAGACCAAAAAAATGTACAAGGCTGTGCTGTTTAGATGTAAATATGATGTTTACATGCAAAATGTGTGCCAATAACATACATTTAAACAGAAACATATGAAACCATTGATGTGATGAGATGTTTCTGGATGACTAAAATGTATGTCCTGATTTTGCAGAGTTAGATGTGTTGCTGCTTCAATATATTTTGTTGATCTTGGAACAACTTTCCTTTAAAAAGTTGCTATCCCTGCCCCTAACCTTAACCCTATATCCCTAAAATCAGAGTGAAAATATGTGAATAACAATGATGGAACAAAACCACGGAACACCAAACCCTGATTAAACTAAACTTGACATAAACTGCAAATGTCCCTCAAATCTGACTGGTTGATTGCAATATTGTCCCAGGATCAACAAAGATATTGATCCAGGAACATATTGCATGTGGTAAAGTCAGGTTCTGCGACTGAGGGTAGCCTACATCATCCAACTCACACCTCACAATCACGTGAAGAAAAAAACAGACTTTTAAAAAGACAACCATGTAGTTAAAGTTAAAAGGAAAGGTAACGAAAACACTGCATTTAACTATTTAGATATCAATGCATTGCATTTTCACTATGAAGAAAACATACAGCTGTGTCCGGAAGTAAAACGAAGGTGGAAAGTGAAAATAAATAAATGTACAAAATAAACTGTACAATTATGAATTATATATTTAAAATGGCCATTCCTGAACACACTTTATCATTCGGATGACATACACTTACATACACTTCAGAGAAAGTTCCAGAGCGTTGTGGTTTGAACACGTGGCGAATGTCTACTAAGTCAATGCTGCCCCGTAGAGGCCGAGTACCGCCATTAGCGCCAAATACATTGTCGACTGGTTCTGTTTTATTCACACACAATGCGCTTCTTTTGAATTGTACACTAATTTGCAGCGGAATTATATAGCACTGTGAGTTTATGACATCTTTGAGAAACCTGTTTCCGATGTATGCTTAGAGGTGATCATATAGGATTGTGTACCAGTGTTATTACGCGTTGAGAGATATAGAACTCACCTATTTTGTCTTCGTGCAAAACTCTGCTCCAGGTGAGGCTCGAACTCACAACCTCGGCATTGCTCTGCTTTGTACTGCTGTATAAGTACCGCGCGCTAACCGATTGCGCCACTGGAGCTCTGGCGACTCAATGCAATAACACTGTTCATGAGCGATTAGCAAGCCTGTTTAAAAGAAATTTAGTTGTGGATGGGATGGGCACTTGGGCAGTATTTCAGATCCATTTTGTATTTTAAAGCCATTGGAAAAATTCGAATGTAATTTGTATTTAAATACATTTAAGATTAAGTATTTATGTATTTTCATACTGATTTAATGTATCATCTAGTCTAGACAAGACACGCCCCCCCCCCAACAACCCAACGAAACAGGCGTTGGAGGATGTCATGTTCAATAATTCTACTTGTTGATTAAAGCTCAATTGTGCATTATTCAGATTTGCTCTCAGTTACCTTGAAAATAATAAAAGAGCCAAGGCAAGTGGACAAATAGCGTTAGCCAATCACTCTTGATCGGTTGTTGATTTTTATCAAATGTGTTTAAAGCATTACCGGGTGATACGACGCAAACGTTTCATATCTAATCGATGGAACTTTTTCTAAATCGTTTAAGAATTTTTTTCCGTGCAGCTTTTAGTGGTCAGGAATTATTTAACGTTTTCGAGTGGGAAAAGAAGCATTGATTAATGAAGACACCACAAAATCTTCAGCTTTTAGTTTTATTAATTAAAAAATGGTATATTGAATAGTAAATAGTAGCATATAGGTAAATATAGTAAACAAAAAAGGTAAATAGTGTCAAATGAATCTAAATGAATACCAATCTTCTAATTTTGAAAACTGATTTTGTGAATTGTGAAACCATGATATATTTGTTACTGTTAAGTAAAATTAGGATTTTGGTTATATCGCCCATCCATATTCTTTGCTAAATAAATAGCCGAAAAGGTTCCCACAGTTTTACAGTATGATTTTTTAATAGCCTAGTGTTCACGATAAGTAATAGACCACATTGTAAACTGGTTAGAAAAGAAAGAAAGAAAGAAAGAAAGAAAGAAAAAGAAAGAAAGAAAGAAAGAAAGAAAGAAAGAAAGAAAGAAAGAAAGAAAGAAAGAAAGAAAGAAAGAAAGAAAGAAAGAAAGAAAGAAAGAAAGAAAGAAAGAAAGAAAGAAAGAAAGAAAGAAAGAAAGAAAGAGAAAAAGGCCGAGATAGCTCATATAAGTGGATAAATACCTTACAGAGACAAACATACAAAGAGCTGAAGATCCACTTATAATACATAATAGAAACATCTATCCCCACCTACACACAGTACATTGGCATTACAGTTCCTCGAGGCGGTCATGTGAAAGAGGGTTCTCTTAGGCTGGGGAAGTAGGAGAAATAGACTCCAAAACTGTGTAACAGCTTTATTACTTTATAAAATAATGTAAATCTTTATCACTTTCTGTCAGGGTTACATAAGCACTTTCACTGCCAAGTGTCATAAGAACATTTAATAACAGATGATCCTATCACACAATGTCCTTTTCACTATGTGTGTGTGTGTAGAGAGAGAGACAATAGGCCTACTTTAGATCTTATATAAGCCCATTTTATATTTTATTGTCAATAATTATTTTGACAAATCAAACAGAAACGTGTAAGGCTATTATTTGTTCACACACCATTGAAACTATGGAGTATTGTGGTTGCTTCATCTGACAGAGCTTCTCATAAGAATAGAAGCTGCTTTATTTTAAATAAGCACAAGATGGCGCTGTTCACGACACTCGCGAAGTTTTGAATCTTTTTCAGGAACCAGGGGCGTAGAGAAGGGACTGATATTATTGGGGGCGTAATGGGACGCGGACGCTAGACGTGTCCCTACCACTTAATGGAATGACCTTTTATATATCAGTGGTCCCTACCAATATCCGGTGACACTGATATATCCTTAGCAATAATTTCGATCAAAACTTAAAATATATATTGATGTGCGTCCCAGTCCCCACTAATTTCAAAACCAAACCTACGTCACTGCCCGGAACAGGCTAGGGAAAGCCTCATTGCTTCACGAGGCTTCATTTCCCCATCCCACACCCCATAGACCGTAAAAGAAATAAAACCCATTAGAAAATATCGATCTCTGCTGCACGTGATCTACTGCCCTGCCCTGTAGTGACATCACATTTTGACGAAAGTTTAGGATCTTTTACCAGCATGTCAAACGGTCATAAATTCACGTTAATACGGGTTTAAAATAAATTAATAACGAATTGTTGCAAAATTGTTCTCCTTCACAACAGCGAGAGCTCCTGCCGTGATCGTGTGGTAAGTCTGAAAATGCATTAATTTACTTTGATTATTCTTTATTCTTTTGCCAGATATGTACTAATGACTAAGAATTAATAAAACATCATTTGGGTAACATGATTATAAAACATTATGATTTGCCATTAACTTAGCAGAACTGGTTTAGTTTTAGTGTTTCACATTATTTTCAAGAAAGAAAGTATGACAAAATGCCCCATGTAAGGGAACAATGTAACTTTAGCATGACAGTTTAAAATATTATTACAACTAGCTACTAACTAGCTAGCTAATATTTTCTAATAAAAATGCAATTTGTAAATTTTCATAGATAATTATTATCAATATTCATATTATATTGTATATTGTTATTGGTATTATATATAGGCCTATATATATATATATATATATATATATATATATATATATATATATATATATATATATATATATTATTCTCAATAACAATAATTACTTTTTGTTAATTACATTTTGCTGCTGTTTTAGCAATATAGGAATTTGTAAGTTTTGTCATGTGGAAACTTTTAAACCATGTGTTACAAATAGCCCTGCGTTAGGTTGTGCCCTGCTCACCCATAATAGTGAATTATAAATGTGTGACACTTTCAGGATTTTCCTGTTTTACTTGTAAACTGTCTTAACACAATATTAATGTAATTTTAGGTTACAAGGTCGCATTGCTTTTCATCATGAGTAACATCACCTCCTCCTGCATGGAATCTCAGACTCTTGTTTCTTCCATTTTAAAGCCCATTTTCATTTTGGAGTTCATCTTTGGCTTGCCTGGAATTGTGTTTGTTCTGTGGATTTTGTTCTTCAAGTCTCCATGGAAAGCTTGCAACGTGTATGTCTTCTGCTTGGTAGTAGCCGACCTCCTACTCCTCGCTGGGCTGCCTTTCCTCATAGATTATCTCTTCCGTGGTGAAGACTGGATATTTGGTGAATCCTTTGTCCCCGCTTCGTTCTGTATATTATATCTGTAAACAACTCAACAAGCATGGCCTTCATGTCGATTTCAGCCGTGGACCGCTTCTTCAGGATACTTCACCCGCACCATCGCATTTCTCGAATGAGTGTGAGACAAGCAATTGTGTTGGTTTGCACCGTTTGGGTGGGTGTTCTACTCCTTCGCCTTCCTGCCGCCTTGAACCTGGCTCTTGCATCACAGAAAAACTCGTCGAAGCTCACATGCCACAGTTATCTGTCATGGACATGGCCGTCGGTTCAAATGAGGATATATAATTCAGTACAGCTGATGGAGGTCCTGCTAGGGTTCACACTGGTGGTCTTCTGTTTTGTGTGCGTTTCCTCTCGCGTCCGCGGCGTCAGCAGTCTAAGGGCACACAACGCAGAGTGAAGCGGGCAGTGAGATTGCTTCTGTTTCTTGTGATCATGTTTGTTTTGTGTTTCTTACCTACAGTCACTTTTGGCATCTTACTTCAAGTGTTTCCCTGTTAGGAGTTCCTCATAGTTTGTCTCCGTGCCTCTTTAGCTTTATCCTACATGAACTGTGCACTGGATCCCAGTCATCTTCTGCCACATTAACGCTTGGTACCGTGACACCTTGAAAGGCACAACCAACTCAGTGGGGCTGAACGAAATTCAAGATGAGTGTGAATGAAGAACAGAAAAAAAACTTCATCTACCTGAGAAACTGCTGTTACATTCATTGCAATTGGGAGAGTGAAAAAGAAAATGTGATTATTCACCTATAAATGAACATTCATTCATCAATTACTCACCCATCATGTTGTATCCAAACCTGTATGACTGTATGGAAAACTTAATTTCTGGAAAACTAAAGACAATATTTTGAAGAATGTTTTAACTGTCCATTTAAGTCTATGTGGTCCAAAACTGAAATTTCAGGCCCCATTGTGTTCATTGTATTTTTCAAAATATCTTCTTTTGTTATACATCAGTAGAAAGTCACGAGTGGAAGGGCAGTGGACATATTGAGACAACTATCACTTTAAGACCGGCTCTGAACTTCTGAACAGTGACCTAATGAATTATAATTCTGCCTATACACTGTAAAAATGCATACGCTTTATCTAATCAAAAGAATTGTGTACAAGCAATATTATTAAATTATTTTAAGGAATGATATAAATCGTTAACCCATTTAAAATGAGTAAAGTTTACACCAAAAAATTTAACAAAAATATCTCACTAACAGACAGACGTTAAAGATTAATTAAGAACTCTTTATTTTATATTGGCAACATTGAAGACACCTGATGTTAACAAGCAGAATCACTGAAGGCCTAAAACAAACACCGATCACCATAATGGTGACTTAAATTAATGTTTTTTTGTTGTTGTTGTAAGTTTTACTCATTTTAAATGGTTAACTTTTAAGGAATTAATTTGATTAATAATTTCTCTAATTCTAATTTGTGTAATATAATTAATAATATTGCTTGTAATCCGTTCCCACATTTTTTTTGATTATCTATTATATTATCTGTCTGCCTATAGAATGTCTATATGTTATGCTGTACACTGTTTTTTGTACTATTACACAGAAAAACAATATGTACTGCACTTTTTTATTTATCATTTTTCAGTAAATGTGACATACAATAAAATACAACAAAAATGTATGAAGCATTGAAAACAAAATAGCTTATTTTTTCACCGTCACATGCTATATACACAGTCGGGATAATGAATATTCCCTTAGCCAATTTTTAATTATGACTTCTGCCAAAGGGTCAATTTGTCAATTTTAAAGTGGTGAAGTGCTGAAAAATTGGCTTTATTTGTTAAGAAGCCAATAAATACATTTCTTACAAACATCTAAAATGGTATTACTGGCATTTTAAAGAGGGGAACAGAACCATAATGTCCTGAATCAATATTATATAGAGAGTTGCAAATACTGCTTTGACTTCCACAAATCATTACAAAATCTCCAGTTAAAAGAATCGATTGAAACATGCTCTCAGTTAAAACCACCAATTAGCCATTAACTCAACACCCAATCCAGTCTTCTCATGAATACAATAGAAAAACAGCTCACAGACATGTACTTGTCATGATACGCACAGAAGATACAGAGAAATAAAGGAAACCATTCAATGCAGAGCTAACTGAATTTACAAAGAGTACACTAACACTTCTCAAAAGAGTCTGTTGAACGGTCAGCATCAGCGTTGATCTGTACATGATACACATTTGTCTGAACCTTGTATGTTTCAGTTGCCACAGCCATAGATTCTCAGTGCTCAGAGCCGAAGTTGCTGCAAGGTAAAAGTGTTTAGGTTGCGCCTGTACTGAAACTTAATGAGCATTTAGTACTTAAAAAGATATTGAAACAAAAGCCGTAGGCTGCCATCCAAGGAGGTGCTGAATATACAAGTATAATTTTTTTTTAAGTTGTTGGGTTATTAGCTAAATGCTCTATTATTGTGAGCCGTCCACAGGTGGAAGCGAAAGTTTTAGAGGAAGTAGAGTAAGAGGACGCAAATTGAATAGGCAAATGAATCTCCAAACCGGTAAACTGACAGACTGGGGACGAACAATGCAGATGACTGTCAGTCATGGATGACGATTGGACCTCGCATCCGTAAACTGGGGTGAGGGGGCGCCAGTACAGGTACCTGTGCTGGCCCCTGAGGGACCCTACGCAGGCTGATCTGCTCACATGGTTGTCTACATGCTCTTCTTAACTGTGAACGGGAGAGCAGCCTCCTGGCTTTCCTGAGAGGAACAGGAAAATAAAACATAATAAATCATTCCCTTTGGTAATGTCATCATTAATGCAAAACTTACATTTAACAACACATTAGATGCTTTTTTTTTTGGTTTGATTTATAGCTGAGCTGGATAAATGTCTTGTTATATACAGTATTAGATTGACTACAGTAGCCGAGTATTGTTATTGTTAGATAATTTATGAAAAATACCGTATTATCTCTGAAAAATCATTTATATTTTTGCATTTGTTAAATAATGTTTTTAGCACTTAGATCAATTGTAATTAGATTTTATTACAGTTTTTTGATCAAATAAATGCCGCCTTAAGGTCGTTCTAACGCATGATCATCCTAGGGCGTCATAAAGTGACGCTGCGTAGACGCCAACGCACATGGCACACTTAAGAGTCAATATAACACACTTCGGTTATGGGTAGGTTTAGTTCTGGGGTAGGGTTAGGGTTAGACCACTAGGAGGCCCCTTCTGGCCCATATATATCTGCGTCTCATATTGACGCTAAAGTGCGTTGGATGTATACATTGTGGCAAACGCATCAGTATATGACGCCTTGGGATAACCATAATTAGTTCTAGCAATCGTTTGGAATAGCCTATAAAAGAGTAGCATTTATGGGAGTCCATGATGAATAAGGGTCTTATCAAGTGAAACGATTGTTAATTTTTTAAAAATAACAAAGTTTAAGTTTTATAAGCTCAAATGGTCGCCTTGCTCTGTTCTGTGATGCGCGTTCGTGACTCTCCTATTCTGAACTCGTTCATCAAAATGAACTAATCTTTTCCCGAGTCAACTCGTTCATTTCGTTCGTTGAATGAACCAAATGACACGAAAAAAGATTCATTTTGATAAACGAGTTTGAACAGGAAAGTCACGAACGTGCATCAGAGAACAGAGCAAGGCGAACATTTGAGCTTATAAAACGTAAACTTTTTTTAAAAAATGAGCGATCGATTTAGCTTGATAAGACCCTTATTCAGTCGTCTGAAATCGTTTAAAGCCCTTTGAACAGTTTGCACTGAAACTGTCTTTTGGACCTTGAATCGGTTGGTTCCCGTTTAAGTCATTTATATGAAGAAAAATTCTGGAAAGTTTTCATCAAAAACCTTAATTTCTTTTCGACTGAAGAAAGAATGACATGGACATCTTGTAAATTATCAGCAAAAGTTTTTTTAAAAGTGAACTACTCCTTTAAATAAGCGAAACGACATTGTCCGCTGGTAGCTAATCTATCGTAGTTGTATAGTTATCGTTCTGTGAATGGATCTGTACTCAGCATGAGAGGATTCTTATTTTAAAATCATATATCAAAGTAAATATAGTCTATATCAGCATTTTGAAATTAAAATAAAACTTTGACTATAGAGTCACAGCAATATTTTTGAATGCTCATGAAACTATCATTGAACATCATGTGTTGTGCAATCATTGTGCAACCACAGGGTGTTGTGCAAGCAGGATATTTCCAGAATTTTGTGACAGGAAAAACACAAAATACTAACATGCTTTATCATATTTAGCAAGCTTTGCAATGTAAGGGGAGAATGAATGCAATTACATGTGTAGGCCTATAAAATATCAAGAAAGTTGAACTGGAATTGGTTTTGGTTTGCCTGTCTGTACCACTGTTGACTACAATTGTGTTCAGCTTGGAACATGATACAGATATTAGAGCTTAAGCAATATAGATCGACATATATAATGTTCTCCTCGGAGGTGTGATCATAAAGATCATAACATAAAGAGAAAGGAAAGAATCGCATAGGGCTGCGTTCCAGTCCACTTTTAGACACACACTTGCGAACTTCCCTAAGCACTTCAACTCGGGGGATCCCTGCCGCCATTTTGAAGTGCGTTACACTTTGTGAAGTAGATGAGGGAAGTTTATGGACAGACCCTCGTGGATCTACTTTATATGGACACTTCAGGCTGCAGATACCACAATGCAGCACGATTGTGACGGCAACGCATATTCCGTTTAATTTACCCCCATAAACAACCCTGGTATATTAACTATTTAAAAAAACTCAACTCAAACTCAAAACACCCCTATATACATAGAGAATGCTGCATAAAAAATAAAATAAATCAACCCATAGTGGATTCTAAGTGATCAAGGGCTTCGACACGTTCAGTGCCGAAGTTACGACGTCATTCTGTCAAAACACAGAAGTGAGTTAGCATTTTAGCACTACCGGTTGCCTCCATAGATATGTATATAAAGGCTAGAGGTGTCGTCCGTGCTGCTGGCCAATGGAGGTCGACGTCTGCACCTGGCGGCCATCTTGTCACAGGCAGCTCGCTCACTCGTAACATTGTGTTAATGGTACATGTACTATTTAAATAACCATAACTTGCTCAATTTTCTACCGATTTTCAAACAGTTTGGTTTGTTATAAACGTCACAGATGTAGCTATGACACAGCATACTTATGAATAATAAGTGTATAAATAAATAATCATCCAGATAATTATAGCCTCGTTAATAACGTTTGTAAGAAACCAAACCGTTTGTAAATCCGTCAAGATTTCAACGAGATAAGAGTATTTGTGTTCGTGTTGACCACTCATCTTACATCAGCTTACCTGTGACAAGATGGCCGCCGAGTGATTACGATGGAAACGTCCGCCATAACACATCCAGCCTTTATATACATATCTATGGCTCCCTCACTCTAAAGTCTATGGGATTTTTTAATGGGTTTTTGCTAATAGGCTAAAAAAAAGGTCTGTGGTGAACAAAGCCTCTAAATACTTTCACATTTTGATCTATGACATAGAACACACAGTTATAACCTGCTTGTGGGTTTTTAAACATTATTGTGTAACGTTTAAAAAACGTTATATACGCTTCAAAATGTGAAAGAGTTCAGATGCAAAAGTGCCATTTGAAATTTTCTTCTAAAATGATCATTTTTATCAAGCTTGTATATTTAAGTTCAGTAATTTCACTTAAATAGCAATGAAGATTACCTATTAATTGTCATTTAAGTGAAATTACTGAACTTAAATATACAAGCTTGATAAAAATGTTCATTTTAGAAGAAAATTTCAAATGGCATTTAGAGGCTTTTGCATCTGAACTCTTCATGTAGACATTTTGGATTAACTTGTAAAGATTATCTTGAAAGACAAAAACGTGTAAGGGTCACAACTCCTTGTTAAACACAAATCTTATTTTTTGCGATTTTTCAAAAGTCTATGAGGAAAATGCATAGCTTTTCAATCGAGGGAACCTATGCGCCGCTAGCTTCCGAGTTGTCCTACAAAGTGACGTCCTCACTTCGGCACTCTATTGCAAAGGTTCCGCCAGTAATGGGCACTCATGCAACGTAAGCAATGACGTACTGTACATCTGAGTGAACGAGACAAGGGAAGTTAGCTAGTGAAGGGCAAGACAATTCTGGACTGGAACGCAGCCTGGGTCTAATGTTCATGCAAAATGAATGAGGCCTACAGGCATCCACAGGGGACAGCCCTTAAAAAAAGAACTGTTAACTGGGTCTCGAACAAGAAATATGACAATCTATGTACTGTGTACGTGTGCTTGCATTTATAGCATCTCTGTTTACTTCATAAATGACACTTAATTAACACAAAGACATAATTAACACCACATAGCCTCAATATAACTGTGATAGGCTGCATGCTTCTGCACTGATGCATTTGATCAGTTCTTTTGCAAAGCAAAGGCAAACATTTAACGCTGACAAATACTAGTGAGAAGCGTTCAAATGTAAAGGTTTCAGTTCATATTTACTATGTTAACATAAACTCCAACATCTGAATGTAGAACTGATTGCAGTCAGTGAAAGAGACTCCTGAAAGAGTGTGATGATGGTGTAAAACCGCAAGAGAACCACGCTCAGCCGAAGACCAGATCCCATTTGTCTCTGGGTCTCCTGCCTTGTTAAAGGCTAATCTTTCAAAGCAGAGGCGCTAAATTTAGCCAAGCATCCGCTCCAGTGCTGGAGGCCATGGGGAGCTGTGCAAGTCATGGCTCATATGGATGTGGCTGTAATGGAGAGGCATTTTTCTTCAAGCTTCAGCTCAGATCTACTTCTCAATGCCAAAGATGTAAAAACCAAACCCCCATGCTGCTGTGGGTGAACTATTATGACTATCTGACTTCTATTTATCTGATCCACATTACGCATAACAACACATTTTGCAGGTTGAGGTGTCAAAAGCCACCAGGATGGCGCTATATATTAAGTGTACAGGTTAATTGAGTGTCTATTTTGGTTATACATTTCATACATTTTGCAAGACTCCACAGGTAATGTGGTTTAGCCTTTGTGTACGGTGCGTGCAATCTTACCATGGTCAGGTGTCTAACAGCTGCAGCAACAAAACGAGACAAGCAAACAGTCACTAAAAAGTAGATAAAAAACACTTTGATCCATGATACAACAGGGCAAATTGTGTCCAATTTCCCCTACTCAAAACAAATTATCTTTAGTTGTAATTAATTAACTTTAGTTTAATTTGAATGTAACTAGACCTTCAGACACACTTCACACTCAGTCTGTACTTTAAACTCACTGCAAACAGGGATTTCAATCATTAGCATGTGAATGTGTAAAATTCATGCAGTCTTACATGTTTGGTTAAAAGTGAGCCAATAATGTCTGGAGATCATAATCCTTTTTAATTTGATTTCAGTCGACTGAGAATTAAAAGCAAATATCAAGCTAATCTTTTCTATATATTACTGTGAATTGGATGAAGGATGGACGTGGAGACCATCTTCAGGCTAAACAACACTGCTGATTTATTTTGTTATGACTATACATTGATATATGAACATAAAAAAGACAATTCACAAAAATCTCCGTATCTGCAAGGTAGTGAGACAAGTACGCCAGCAATCAAAAGTTTGGACACACTTAACTAAACTAAAAACATAAAACCAATAAACAAAGCAACAAAAAAAACAAAGCAAAACAAAACGATAGCAAAAAGATAGCAAAACTATGAAATAACAACAATGGAAGTGATTTAATTGAATTGAAAATTTGAACCAATATATTTTTTATTTTATTTGTCATTAAAATATGCAACTTATTCATCAACTTACTCATTTCAAATAAATAAATTAGGGCTGTGCAAAAGTTAATTGCAATTAATCGCATCCAAAATAAAAGTCTGTGCTTACATAATATATTTGTGTGTGCTGTATATAATTATTTTGTATATATAAATACCTATGCATGCATGTATATGTTTAAGAATTATTTGTGCTTAAATTCTGTATATATATATATATATATATATATATATATATCATATATTTTATATAAATATAAATATTTAATATATGAATAACACATTTTCTTAAATATATACATGCATGTGTGTGTATTTATATATACAAAATAATTATATACAGCACACACAAATATATTATGTAAACACAGACTTTTATTTTGGATGTGATTAATCGCAATTCAATTTTAAACGATTAATAGAGATTAATCGCATCCAAAATAAAAGTTTGTGTTTATATAATATATGTGGGTGCACTGTGTATAATTATTTTGTGTATATATATATATATATATATATATATATATATATATATATATATATATATATATATATACACACACATGAATGTATATTTAAGAAAAATTAAATATATATATAACATTTTAAAATATATAAATTATATATAAATCTATATACATAATATACATGAAAATATTTCTTAAATATATACAAGCATGTGTGTGTATGTGTGTTTGTGAAGTGTTAAGTTACCTGTGGAGTCTCATCTCTCTGGATTAAAACTAACCTCAATCTGCATCAAAACTCAATTGTTTTCAGTTGTCTCTCCATGCCACCACAGATTAATGGGATCATGGGTATTGGTAATTATAGGATCTTTGTTATTGAAAAATTGTTCCTGACGTCTGAGATTGACTGGCCCATTTCCTACACTGACGACTCTGTCTTAGACCCGCTTTAACCGCCACTGTCATTGGGTATGACCAATGCAGTAATTACACATGTGCCAATCCTGTCACCAAGATCAGTCACTCTTAGGTGAAGGTTGAATCAAAAGGATGGAAACCTAATCAGATGTGTCATGCCATCTCAGGGGATAATCTCTGCAGGTGCCAATCATGAAAGAACAAGGTACGGTTTCCTTTTTGACATGGAGATGTGTCTGCCCTGCTGTTTTCTATTAAATTCGTTCTACTAAGATCTATGTACGGGCCAGTGTATTTCAGTGTCTCTTAGTGAACAAGGCCCAACAAGTTTACGGTTTGAGGAGTGCGATGCCATGGGAAATAGAGGCAAAATGGACAGCAAGGTTTGGATTGCACACCTCGTCTCTCGGGAAACCAGAAAGAAGCTGTCATCGGGGGCATCGATCCAGTCAGGTACGTCTCTTACGGAGCATCAGGCCACTGGCACGAAAGGTTAGAGCCACCGGTGCTGCTTCCATTATGCTGCTAAAAAAGCAAAGGAAATGGGCATCTTAAACTACTTCCAATACTTTTAAACATTGATACACTCTGTGAATTCAAAAAGAGTTACTGACTGTAGTTAAAATGCCCTAAAAGGACATCAGTAATGATTTTATAGAGAGCATAAACATTTGATTGATGTCTAGAAGCTCAAGAGTTTCCCTATAAAATGATAAGTTGAAAGAGCATATTAGCAAATAAAAATTAATACTTTAGTTTTATATGTGACATACATACAATTTCACATGTTGTTGAAACAAGTTGTTGATAAGTCGATTGTTTTCTGTGTTTAAATTGATTGTTTTTCATATTGAAAGCTGTAAAATGTTGTAAGCAATGTAAGATGATTACATTAAAATATTTACCGCCCTTTATTTGTTTATATTCAAGTAGACATAATAGGCAGAATGATGCAGATTATTATAACCCTGGATGGTATTATTTTTCTCCTTTACTTAAAAATGTCTGTAACCAGACAGTTGATGTTACTTATGTGAATGCATCAAATGTTTAGTTACCGACATTCTTCTAAATATCTTATTTTGTGTTCAGCAGAAGAAAGAAATTCATACAGGGTTGAAACTTGAGGGTGAGTGAATGACAGAATTTTCAATTTTTAAGTGAACTGTTCCTTTAAATTTAGGTTACTCTCTCCTAACTTTGTTCCTCCCCAACAAATACTAGATAAGACATAGACCTCTAGTAAACTTTAAATCACAAAATCCAAAAAACAATCCACAAACCAATTTTATTATATTGGTGTCTTAGGTTAGAACCCAAGCTGGGACCAATACATTATTTGGTCCCACAAATAATAATAAAAAAATATCTAGAGTAGGCTAATAAACAACTGAAATAATAAAGCAACTTCTAATATTTATCTTTTAGAATTGACAGGCCAATAAGAGGTGAAGATCCATCCTCTATATTTACTTTATTCATCTCACTGATGAACAGTGACTGCCTTTGTGTTTATTTTGCCATCTCTCACTTCTCATTTCCATTTCACCCAGGCCACAATAATCAGTGGGAAACTCAGAGGCTGGAGATTGAAGCTGTCACCTGAACCAATTCACAGCCTCAACAATATCTGCATTTGAATATGTTACAAGATGGAATCTCTCTCTCTCTCAACAACACTCTCTAACAAAGCTAGTAAATTCTTCTCTTTCAGACTGATGAAAGCACACGGTAATTCCTAGAGTCCTTCCAGCTTCAGTCTAGGTAGAGAGACAAGTATCAATCAACAGTTTGGACATACCTACTCATCTTTATGATTATTTTGCAAGTCTAAACTAAACACACAAACACACACAAAAAAAACCCTCAAAAACGAAAACAAAACACCAAAACAACACAACACACAAATAGTCAGCTGATGAAATAGCACTGATGGAAGTATGGGATTTTTGTAATAAAAAGTTAAATAAATACATCTTATATTTTATTTTAATAAAAAAAGTTACTTTTCAACTTAATCATTTCAAATAAATAAACTAGGGCTGTCAAACGATTAATGGCAATTAATCACATCCAAAATAAAAGTTTGTGTTTACATAATATATGTGGGTGCACTGTGTATAATTATTTTGTATGATGTATAAAATATTTATAGTTATATATAATATAAAGTATATATAAACCTATATACATGAAAATACAAGCATACGTGCGTATTTATATATATATATATATAAAATAATTATACACAGTGCACCTATATAATGTAAACACAAACTTTTGTTTTTAAATGCGACTTAATCGAATTAATCAGCACCTAAATAAACAAACAAATAAAAACTAGGCGAAATGTAATGTTTTTACAATTTTCAAAACTAAAAATGTACAGTTTGTCTAGTCAATACAAATGAAAAGTTATTGTTTTCCAGTCTAATGTAAGCACACAGTAATACCTAGTGTTCTTCCTGCTTCAGAGACATGTATCAATCAACCTAGTCATTTTTATAATTATTTTGCAAACAAAACTAAACAAAACAGATCACAAAAAAACACAACCAAACCAAGACCAGACAAAAAAACAACCAAACAAACAAAATCAATCAAACCAAACAAAATACAAAGCAAAACAAAACAAGCTTTTATAATACACACATAACAAGTAACTTGTGTAATAACACAGTAACAAATACATCTAATATTTTGGTTTAATAAAAAAGGAACTTTCAAATACACAAACAAACAAACAAACAAACAAACAAACAAACAAATAAAAACTAGGCAAAATGTAATGTAATGAATCCAGTCATTTTATATATACTTACCAGAATGGGTCCCACAATATGAGCTGGATTTTCTATCATGAAAAAAGAGGTGTGTGTGTATTAGCATGTTATAATAAATTCCATCTTTAATATTATACAAGCATGCATTTTAATTGTACACCCACCTTGTCCTGGAGCACTGGCCCTCCTCTCGCGGATTCAACCCGGCTGTGGTGATGATAGCTCCGTTTTCCCAATATGCCAAGCGGGCCATGGCTGGGAAGAGAGGACAGCAGGCGTCGTGGGGGCTGCACCTGTAGGCCAGGGGTGCGGTGAGGCCGCTGAACGTGTGTGGCGGGACTGAGACTCTGAAACGACAGCAGATTCAGCATGATCCGAGAGTTAAATCCCAGTGGATACAGCTCTAATAGTGTGTGGCTCACCGAGGTACTGCAAGACGCTGGTCAGGGTGCTCCTCGGGGAGGATTTGGGCTTCATAGGTCGCCCTGTCATGCCCTCTGACACCCGGATCATATCTATTCATCGACAGGGCAGTACAGAACAGACAAACGGAGATAGAAGCAAGTCAAAGAGCAAGAAAGAGACATTCACACTTAGATTCCAATATGAGGCAAACTGAACAGGCTGGCTTGATGGATGTTGCGGTGATACAGCAACCCTGCGGTGACTTATCTTTCTGACCAGACAACCTTGTTCATGGGAGCAGCAAGTAGAGTCAAATCTCATTTTCTCCACTGTTCGTTCTTTAGGCCCTAGTGAACAACTTATTCCTGCTGAACTCCAGAGTATTGATCTGACCGCAATGAACCCATTACAATCACTCTGACTTCGTTTAAAATTCATTAAAACTCCAAAAGGAGTCAGAAGTTGTTCTCTTCAGGCAGTTCTTCTTTATGTCTTGGAGAGGAACTGTCTTGAAGATGTACCTCCTCAACAATATATCGAATGTGAAAAAGAACCCTCCAAAAGACATTCGCTGAACTGAGTGATGCATTATCTTCCGACACAAAATCCATTCGTTAAATTGAACGAAACCTGTGCCTTAAGGGAGGTGCTGGTTCTCCGTTAAGTTTTGTGTTACACTCTCCGAGTTTTCTTCACCTTTGAGTCCCCATGACTGTGAATGTGTTTTATTAAACTCTCATATTTTATTCATATTTACATTTTTAGGTCACATTTCGATGGGGTAAACTTGATTATTCCATGGTTGTCATGCACGGTCTCTGATGGGCAGGCAAGATGTTGAACATAACCTGGTTAGCCAGCATGTAGAATGAGGTTGGAAGAGAGGAAAAACAAATGTAATGTTGCATTCACAGCAGCTTCTTATGAGTGTGTGCATGTAAACAAGTCATGAAGGCACGGCAGTCCGAAGATTTCACACGAGTGACGCTCTGCTCGGCCTGTCGATGTACGTGCAACAGTGATGGACAGGTACACGAGACACATGAAACTACAAGGACTCAGATAGGATGGTTTCAGCCATGGTTTTATTTGTGTTTTGGTTACCCACAAGACATTCACACAAAGAAAAATAAAAGAGAGAGACAAACTAAAAAGCATGCCCCCATCCCCGGGTCCCCCGTGCTTTAGGACACAGATGTCAGAACAACTTCTTATGGCTGGGGATACATACAGACATGTCTGGGGTGGAGACAGGGGTGGAATGGAAGCATAGAATGGAGGTTTCGCATGATGGGAGGTGGGCGATGCAAAACTGAGAGGAATGTGTGATTGGCTCTCTTTCCCTGTTGATGTGTTGATGCTCTCCCTGTAAAACTGACCTATTTACAAGTGCCTGTCAAGAGGACACAGCTGTCCTCGGAGCAAAGGCTGGCAACCATGATCTGTAAACTCATCTTTGGGCTTCTTTTCAAAGCTGGTTGCATATTTTTTAGGTTTTTAGCTTGTGATTTATTTGAAAAATATGAGATGCATCCCAGAAAGCAATAGCCATCATTTCACAGTCTCGGTTAGAACTGATATACACTGTAAAAATGAATATGCTTTATCTAATCAATAGAATTGTGGCAACAGATTACAAGCAATATTATTAATTAAATTGAACAAATTAGAATTGAGTAATAATCAAATTATTCCTCAAAAGTTAACCATTTAAAATGAGTAAAGTTTACTACAAAAAAATTAACAAAAATATCTCAGCTAACAGACAGACGTCAAAGATTAATTAAGAACTATTTATATTATATTGCCAACATTGAAGACACCTGATGTTAACAAGCAGAATCACTGAAGGAGAAAACCGCAATTTTAAAACAAACACTGATCTTCATAATGGTGACTTAAATTTATGTTTTTTTGGTTGTTGTACATTTTACTCATTTTAAATGGTTAACTTTTAAGGAATTAATTTGATTAATCATTACTCAATTCTAATTTGTTTAATTAAATTAATAATATTGCTTGTAATCTATTGCCACATTTTTTTTTTATTAGATAAAGCATGTTAATTTTTACAGTGTAGTCCGGCTGTAACCCACTTCTAGGGTAAAATAACCTTAAATTCGGTTAAATTACTTTTTGCCAAAATACCTTATGAGATATAGGATATTCCATGATGTATGCAAAGTCAACAGTGATTACAAAGTGTTTGGTTTCATTTCTTTGACATGTTCTATGCGTACTATGCGTCTATTCTTGCTGGGATGTTTGTCTTTCATTCCAACTTCAGTATTTCACTGATAAAAGCCAACTTGCATGCGCTCTATGACAAATAATTAATCAGTAACTATTTAAGGCCCTCAACATATCTTGAATTATTGCATAAACCGCATACCATGCTCTTTGAAACTGTGGGTCTAATGCCATTTCTTCTTTTCTGTGCCCATTTAACACTTCCTAAGGCACCAAGTCCTAATCAATTCACGCCACTGAACCAACTTCCTCAGCATTTAAAATTGTCTGTTTGATAAATTACAGACTAGTATGCAAAGGACAAACTTCAAATTTTATAAATCACAAGAACAAAGCAAATAGACTAATGTACTGTATGTCTACTCTTGCTTCCAATTGCCTGACTCAGTGTTTTGTAAATGACTTCTTCCAACTTATTGAACATCTAATTAATTAGAGCGTAAATTGCACCAATGATGAGATTAATAATCTATCATCTTTTGCATTACTGAATAGCACGAACAGAAGAGCTAACACTTCATCATCTCATTATATACATGCCTCTAAACAGCCTGTATACATAATAGCAATTCAAGTAGTTATTCCACATCATAAATATATATATATATATATATATATATATATTATATATATATAATAAGTTTTGCATCCCATTCAATAGACATTTTGCCCATAGACATTAACATTCTCTCGGGGTACAATCAGTGATTGAGGCTATTTATATTTAGAGGCTGTGGAGTAGAAATGGCAAAAATGAAAGCCGAGACATTAACGAATATACACTATCCAACATTCCACACTGAGCAGGTACATTTCTTCATAGATTATTCTGACAGGGACTTTATTTAGACTATAAATCTTGGCACGCACCATTAAGAATTCTTGTACTTACGTCTGTTGATGCGACAAATAATCGTAATAATTCATTTGATCTCTGTCAAAAAAAAAATTCTTATTGCGCACTTTATAATGGATAAACAAATGAAATTTAAAAAGGCCAAAAGCAAAATGCAGAAACATGTACATGTTGAACGTCTGTGCTTCCTAGTTTCTAATTGTATGGTTAGGTTTGACCATGAGGTTATGGATAAAATCTGAAAATAAACTAAACAATTATTAAAAAAAAAAACATCCCTTGGTTCGACATTAGAGGGGGTTTGTTCAGTGCAAAAGCAAAGAGATCCTTCTGCTACAACAAACTGTCCTGAGAATGCCTCTTAACACGTTCACCTTTAAAGGTCATAAAGACGTTTTGAGCAGTCTAATAGTGACCACTTACAAATATATTTACATATTACACACACTAAAATCCTATACTGTCCGTCAATTCAACTCTGCAACCGAATTTATATTACAAATAACTAGAGGCAACAAAAATATATCCCATTTCCTTCAATAGTAGCGCAGAGCATTATAAACACTAACATGAGTGCAGGGAATAATACTGAGGGGAAAAGGATGGAAAACACAAAACAGCTTATCTTTCTTAAGGGAAAAAGGAGAAAGCACATTGTTAAAAAAAAACAACCTTTAAACAAACCAGCTCACCTAGTCATATAGTCACCTAGTATGTGTGTGTGTGTATGTGTGTGTGTATATATATATATGAAGAGTTCAATGCAAAAGCCTCTAAATGCCATTTGGAAATTTTCTTCTAAAATTACCATTTTTATCAAGCTTGTATATTTAAGTTCAGTAATTTCACTTAAATGACAATTAATAGGTAATCTTCATTGCCATTTAAATGAAATTACTGAACTTAAATACACAAGCTTGATAAAAATGATCATTTTAAAGAGAAAATCCAAATGGCACTTAGAGGCTTTTGCATCTGAACTCTTCATATATATATATATATATATTATTTATATATATATATATATATATATATATATATATATATATATATATATATATATATATAGTCTTTCATTTAAGCTTTTAATAAATATATAGGCTCAGAGCTATGATATGAATTTAATTTCAAGTATAATTACAATGGAAGGTGAAGCAAGCATAATAGAGCATCTTGTCAGTCTTTTTGTGTGTAGAAAAAACTCTTCTACAAACTGAGAGAAGTGCTAAAAATGTGCTTCTGTTCAATTTAAACAACATCGTAATACCCTTAAACCAAATCAATACGAGTTGGTGAGGAAAAAAAAGTGAATAAAAACTGAAAAGATGATTGAAACGCAAAATATGGAGGACAGGCAGTCTTTATTGGAAATGGGGTGGGGAGAATACAAAAACCAAAATAAAATATAATAACAATAATTATAATAATAATAAAAAAAAACAGTACAAGACAGGAAGATGGAAGGGAGGAATGACAGCGAGATGTGGACAGGTGTGATCGGGAGAGCAGAGCGGGTGGGACAGTGTAGGTGGGGGTGTGTGTGTGTCTGTGTGCGCGTTTGCACGACGAGGCTGAAGTTAGGAATTTAAAGAGCTCTTACACTCCGCCTTTATGGCACCACAGTTAATGGGCACAAAGGGGCGGCGCGCAGCCCGGCGCAGCCTGATGAGATCACGGCACATGTGACGCGCCAGCTTGGTGAGGCGCGTGGCCTGCAGGAGGAACGCCTGCTTGGTCTTCATTGAGGATTTGGGGCTGCGCTGTTCCTCATTGGAACCATGTGGGAAGACTGACGCGCACCGTGGCCACGAGAACGAATCTCCTATGGAGAGACAGACAAGGAAATTAAGGATTGATGATTGCTGCTATAAGAAAAACAATGTAAAGTGTTATGGTTAAAATTTAAGTTAATGTTCTTTTCTATATTACAAATACATTAACATTTCAAGTTGCATAATTTATTATTTTATGAACAAACATGAAATAATGAACAGTACAATAGCAGTGTAATAAACATTAAAGGATTAGTTCACTTTTGGAAAAAACGTTTGTTGATAATTTACTCAGCCCCATGTCATCCAAGATGTCCATGTTATTCTTCCTTCAGTCGAAAAGAAATTAAGGTTTTTGATGAAAACATTCCAGGACTTTTCTCCATATAATGGACTTCCATGGGAACCAGACGGTCAAAGCTCCAAAAGATCGTTAATAACAGTTTCAGATCCATCTTAAAATGTCTTTAAATCGACACCAGGCGATGAATAAGAGTCTTATCATGCGAAACGATGGGTTATTTCAAAACTTATTCCAAAAATGTAACTTTTCTAAGGACAAATGCTAGCCTAGCTCTATTCTGGAGGCATGTTTGTAACGTCACGTAATACGTAATTACGTTCAAAAGGTCACGCGGCGACGTAGCCGGAAGTACAGAATCAAAATCGTCCGACATCGTTATTTTACCTTTTAATTCCTTTTTTTGTAAACGGCGTTTGAGTTAGTTTGCACGGTTCAACCTATGTGTTCAACTTACTGACTCTGTACTTCCAGCTACGTCGCCCGTGACCTTTTGAATGTAATTACGTATTACGTGACGTTACAACGCGCCTCCAGAATAGAGCTAGGCTACCATTTGTCCTTAGAAAAGTTACATTTTTGGAATAAGTTTTGAAATAACCCATCGTTTCGCATGATAAGACCCTTATTCATCGTCTGGTGTCGTTTAAAGACATTTGAAGCTGGATCTGAAACTGTTATTAACGATCTTTTGGAGCTTGGACCGTCTGGTTCCCATGGAAGTCCATTATATGGAGAAAAATCCTGGAATGTTTTCATCAAAAACCTTAATTTCTTTTCAACTGAGGAAGAGAAAGACATGGACATCTTGGATGACATGGGGTGAGTAAATTATCAGCGAAGGTTTTTTCAAAAGTGAACTAATCCTTTAACCAAGTATTTTACTCTGCTCGCTGAAATATTTGACTCAGATTTATCAATTGCAGATGCACATGACCCCTATACATACACAACCGTTCAAAAGAATGAGGTCAGTAAGATTTTTTTATGATTTTGAAAGAAGTCTTTTGTTTGATCAAAAAGTACAGAAATATTTTAAAATGTTACAATTTAAAATAACTTTTCCTATTTTTATCCATCCATCCATCTATCCATGTGATGGCAAAGCTTTATTGTCAGCAGTCATTACTCTAGTCTTTGGTGTCACATAGTCCTTCAGAAATCATTCTCATATTATGGGTTGGAAGAAGAAAAACATTCTCTGATGCATCACGATTCTCTATTCAATGGTTCTGAGACTATCAGAAAAAAGAAAAGTAGTAAGTAGTTTGGCATTTAACCGCAGATGAGCGATGGCATTACGGTGTGCTCTAGAAACAGCCATAGCCTGCTTGCTGCCAATTTCACACACACAAAAACACTTAAAAGGTCCCCTGACATGGGGTTATTTTATAATGTTTTCTGGGTTATAATGTTAATAATGTTTTCTCGCGCCGTTCTCTCACGTCGGCCGTGTCCTGCTTCTCCACTAATGCTATTTTTGTATTAGCAATTAAAGGCTAATTCATTATTTTGAAATAGATTGAAATAGATATCATGTAAAAATATCTAGTATTGAAATCAGTATTCAGAGGTAAATTCTGTTCAAAAGAACCGCATTTATTTGAACTAGAAGTATTCTGTAATATTATAAATGTCTTTACTGTTCACTTTTGACCTTACTAAGTAAATGTACGTACTTTAAAAAAAAATTAAAAAATGCTTACTGACCCCAATATTTCGAACTATATATACTAGGGCTGTAACGGTACACAAAAATCACGGTTCGGTACGTACCTCGGTTTTTAAGTCACGAGTTTGTAATCGATTTTCGATACCAGCAAAAAGAAAGAAATGCAAGAGAAATTTCCAATTTGTTTAAAGAAAAATATTTTTAAATAAGTGTGTTTCCTAGATCTTGAAACTTTTTTAGGTTTATAAATGGGGGTCATCTTTAAAGGATGAAAAAATAATGTTTTGGTCATCACATTAAAAATAACATTTAAATATATATTATATAATATTTGAATTTTGAAATGCTGGAAAAAGATGTGTGAAGTACTTGAAAGCATTTTACCATTCCAGCCAAACTGGTGCAGTTAGTGTTACTATATTAAACCCATCTCACTCAGACTCAGCAACAATGTTGTTACCTCAGTGGCGAATTCAAATGTTTTCTTTACCCAGATCTCTTCAGCGCTGTGTGTAACAGTGTTGCTTGATCGAGATCGGCTCACGCTGCACAGATGTTGCTGGTCCGAACTGATAAACGATCCATGAAGCACACAATGAGTAGCATAGTTTCGTTCTGCTTTCATTACTCTTGCCATTTGATGTTGTGCAGATGTTGTTGTTGGCCGCGCCAGCACGAATTTTGCCGGCAGGAAAAATGGTCCAGAGCAATTGTTACGATTGTATGCGTACCGAACCAGAAGCCTCGAACAGAAAGCGGCTTCAATACGAAATACATGTACCATTACACCCCTAATATATACTGTAAGCCAAACCGATAAAGGATTTTGAAGGTAGATACCAATACAAATATTTTCGAGTTTTAAAATCGCAATATTCCGATATGTTGGACAATATTTTTTTATTTTACATTTTTTTCAGAAACGTGCAACAAAACATTAACATATTTTCCCTAACATTAGTTATTTGTTATTATTTATGAGTTTTAACTAAAATAATATGATAATGCATTTTAAAAGAAACTTTCTTTTTATTGTCACAACAGAACAGACTGATGAGAGTTGGCATTAGCTAGCTTTGTGGTTAGCTAGTCTATGATGAGCCATAATTTAGCAATGGATAATGTCATACTGCAAATTGTAAAACATACATTTTCAATATAACAGGCCAAGGAGAGATGATACGACTCATTGCTATAACTGTCACGCGCTGTTAAAGAAATACTTCAGTCACATTGTCAAAAGTTAAAAGGACAGTCAGTCAACTACACTGTAACAACGTAACGTAACTATTACTAGCTAATTCCACTTCACTCTCGGCTTATTTAACAGCAGCAAAACTTGACATGATAGTCACAAATTTTGTCATGCTTATTTGAGTTAAGAGAACGGATGGGGATGTTCTTTTAATTGTTATTCAAGCAATGTATTTCTCGTGACCAACTCAACGAGTGTTGCCAACAGGGACAGTGTAGAGTGCCCTCTGGTGGACAAACTATACAACTCCAACACTCGTGACATGGTTCAAGCGCGTTTCATCCGTTTTTATTTTATTTTTGAAATATTAATTTATCGGCCATTATAACTGCCGATACCGATATTTGGAAAATGCCTAATATCGGCCGATAATATTGGTCTGCCGATATATCGGTCTGGCTCTAATATACTGTATGCACCTCAATGCAGATCCAAACTGAGAGCAGTACTTACATTAGGTGCAGGGCTTGGAGGCGTTTTTTCCTCCACCCCTCAGCTCTGCTTGGCATCTTCAGGCCACCATACTTTTTCCAGTACATCCAGGCAGGACACACACAGGCGACACTGCATGTTTGGAGGACCCCAAGAGTACCACTGAGCAGACTGTGCACCTAACAACAAGATGAATGAAATGAAAGAAAGAAAAATGAGGGTCTAACTACACCATGTCCTTCCCATTCAATTAATTTGGTGTAACTAAGTCTGTCTAGAGGAAGACTTAACTTTAATGGAAACCTAATTGCAAACAGAAAAGAAATATAATGTGATGTCCTACAACACAATGAAAGAATTAGGTGTTGAAGAGGGATTAATATCCTTTTATGCTCCCCGATGCGAGTTCATTACTAAAAAGCAATATTGACCCAGACTAATCATTGCTGATCACATGGATTGTGATGCGGCAGCTTTGATTGATCAGATTGGAAGATAAAAGGGTGAAACGCAGTATCCAGCCCCATTGATTACAGGAGGCGTGACATGTCCTTTGCGGAAAGCAGTGAATTGATTGGATGGCTGTGTTGACTGTAATTAGGCGAAGAGGGTCCTTACTCACCAAAACAGCTCTCACAAGCGCGTCCGCCTCCGGCTGTGTGGAAACTGCCTGTGCCTGCTGCACCGTTCACAGTTGCCAATTTGCCGTTACTGACGGAGATCTGGTTAGGGTTGGGTTTATTACTGTGAGAAGAAAAGTAAATTACATTTCACACAAGAAAATGAACATGCAAAATTGAAATCTAAGACTGAACCTAATATCAGATGTAAAAAAGGGCTATTTAAATCGGTGTACAGGTCTCTGAAATGCTGATGTTTTAAAGATGTCCACACTCACTATGTGGGGATGTAGACTTGCTTCAGCTTGCTCTCTGCTTCAGCTGCCTTCAGTCGTTTCTGTACAAAGTCATAAACATTCAGCACTAAGCGAGATTGAGAACAGTCAGAGCAAACAGAGAAAGAGATTTCCAGATTATTAGTGTTTCTTCTATTCAAGTACAGCAAAACTTTTTCAAGACTTTAAGCACTGCTCACCTGCTGAACGTATCTGTCTGTGGTTTTCCACATGTAATAATACTCAATGATGCTGGTCAGTGACTTCCAAGGAAGCTGAAATGAAACAGGTCATTTAAAATGTCAGAAAGAAGATGCCATTCTGAAGATACAGCTCATCTACGTCTTAATTCGTTAAATAGATGGAATTAATGTAATATTTAGTCTGAGCGTGGTATGCCTGGAATCACATGTAGACGCGCATGATTATTCATGAGCACCTGCTGAGCGCAAGGAAACGTGTATTAAACGGTCCGCAAAGAATTTAAGAAATCTTCATTTAAAGCTGGCTGATCCCCCACTTTTGGCCCGCATCTATGCGGAGGGTGAGCCGAGCATAAAAATGAACACAAAGGTGTTCCGTGTCGACAGCTGGTGTTATGAAGAACATTTAGATTAACATCCTGAGGTGCTGCTGTGTATTTTTAGTTGCTGGTTTCTCTGCCTTCCTTTCAGTTTTTTGAACCTGATAATAAGGATAGAATCATTAGAGTACGTTTCTTCTCTATGAATCCAGGTTCTGTTATGCTGTTATGAATCTTAACTGTTATGCTTAAGTTGTGCTTTACAAAAATGACAATTAAAATGGTTTTAAAGGAGTAGTTCACTTTTCAAAAATATTTTGCTGATAATTTACTCAGCCCCATGTCATCCAAGATGTCCATGTCTTTCTTTCTTCAGTCGAAAGAAATTAAGGTTTTTGATGAAAACATTTCAGGATAAATACAATCGGCTTCAATGGGACCAACGGTTAAAGAGTTCCAAATGACAGTTTCAGTGCAAACTTCCAACTGTTCAAAGGGCTTTAAATGATTCCAGACGAAGAATAAGGGTCTTATCAAGCGAAACGATCACTCATTTATTAAATAAATAACAAAGTTTAAGTTCTAAGCTCAAAAGCTCGCCTTGCTGTGTACTGTGACGCACGTTAATGACTCTCCTGTTCGAAATCATTCATCAAAATGAACGAATCTTTTTCCAGAGCTCAATTCGTAAGTTTCAGTTCGATTGAATTACCCAAATGACTCTGAAAAAAATTCAGAAGTTCGAACAGGAGAGTCACAAACGTGCTGTCACAGAACAGAGCAAGGCGAGCATTTGAGCTTATAAAACTTACATTTTATTATTTATTTATTAAATGAGTCGATTGTTTCGCTTGATAAGACCCTTATTTAGTCGTCTGGTGTTGTTTAAAGCCCTTTGAACAGTTTGCAGTTTGCAATGAAACTGTCTTTGGACCTTAAACCGCTTGGTTCCCATTGAAGTGCATTATATGGAGAAAAATCCTGGAATGTTTTTATCAAAAACCTTAATTTCTTTTCAACTGAAGAAAGAATGACATGGGCATCTTGGATGACATGGGGTGAGTAAATTATCAGCAAAAGTTTTTTTAAAAGTGAACTACTCCGATGAACCTAATAAAATTACGTTTCATAAAATAATGTCATTGCAAATGTTTAATAAAAAAAATTAAGAGGAAATGCAACTTTTTTATACATTGTCAATGTGAGACAGTCACTGATAACTTTTTAACTTTAGTAAATTTCATTCTGTAAATAAAGTGACAACATGAATCTGTCAGTGTTAAAAATGTAACATCATTATAATAGATTATTACTACAGTTTAACACAATTTCATGAGTAACAATTCTACAACAATTAGGCAACAAGTAGGCCGCTTGAACTTTAATGCCATATACCCTGTGAAACTTCTAATCCACATGTACAGAATTAATGCAGAATCAGCCAGACAAACTTGATTAGTTATTTGCAGAGTGATGATAAATGTTCAACATCATCCATTTCTATCTATTAATCACAACACAAACCAATCACTATCAATGACTGCTTTAAGATAGAAAGTGGATGAGAACACCTGACATTTACTGCCAAGTCAAACTCTAATGGCCTATTTGGTGTTTGTGAACCAGTAGTACTTATTGTGTGCAGCAAAGTGTCTCAGTAGAAGAGCAGTTGTTTTTCATTCCATTTTGAGAAGTAAAGCCCCAGAGTAAAAATCCAATTTCTCAGTGCAATAGAAAACAGCTTTTCCTTGTGTTCACAGCCCAATACCAAAGCTTTCACTTCATTCTCAATACAAATAAGTACTACTTGTCTCTGAATGAGTAGATCAAATGTTCTCGGCTAGGTCAAGAAGAAACACACTCCAAATCCAATCCTTTCAGCTGCTCCAATCTTCCCATCGCTTCAGCCGAACATCATGTCTTCACCTCATCTCTGCTGCAACTCCTCCAACCTATCATTTGAAGTGACTTTCTTTTCTTTTGCTACACTAAACTGTATCTTTTTTTTTCCAACAGTCCCACATACTGTATAACAATCCTGTTTGAACTGTTCTTCTTTGTCTCTATAGCAGTGGTTCCCAAACTGGGGTACATGATGTGACAGGGGGTACCCACACAAAATGTGGAGTTTTGCCGTTCATTTAATTCTACCCCTCCTTAAAATAACAATAAAACTGAGCATGTATATCCTGCCGTAAACAGTCAAATACAGCATTCAAATTACCTCAAGTTTGCGGTCAAAACTGAAAAAATTTGCATAATGATGTTGCGTGCTGTGTGTGCTGCCTTAACAAATCGAGCTACATTACTGGCGTTCTGGGCTGTGTATACAGAGATCAATTTATGACTCAAGCTTTCGTGAAAACAAAAACATATCACATGTAAGTTATTGTTTTTTAATGTTGATAATTTATTATACAAGCACGAATGGAATTTTTCCCAAATATACACACGACTGCACAAGTTACATTGATTGCATACAACAGTTCAACAAAAAAAGGCTATTATTTTTTGCAACACAATTATAGTTCCAGTGAAAGCCACTGCAGCACACACAGCGGTGTTTCGTGAATGAATCTGTGGCTTTAACTGTATTGTGAGGATCAATGATTAATGATCAGTTAGCTAGAAAAACGAGAAGAGCATTTTGCTATATATACACTTTGTATTACATATATACAAGTCCCTGTAAATGCAGTTCTACAATAATGTATTGCTAAAACATATTACAAAGATTGTGAACTGTGAAGTACTGAAATATGGAGTTAGACCGTTAAACAGTTTGACCATTGCAATTTTCCGGATTTTTTGGGCGGGGCTAAAACAGGGCTCGAATGACGCACTGAGGCCACTGATTTCAAGATTTTCAAACTTGCCGGCTTTTTAATCCTTCAAATTTGTCAGGGTGGCTAATAACACATTTTTCTGCTGTGTGACAAACTCAGAACACGTACTTAATTTTGACTTTATAGGGACTTTAACCTGTTAGTGATGTCTTCATTATTTAATATATGTTTGAATAAATCTGTTGTGAAAACAAGTTATTACAGTTTATGGTCATTTAAATGTTTATATTTCACCAACAGACTGGAATTGTATTATAAAAACATTTATATATAAAATAGCCTTATGTGCAATTTAAATGTTTGTACAGCTCTAATTTTAGTCAACAATTTTGACTGATGATTATTAATGAGTAATTAATTAATTAACTTATTTTCGGTTTTCGGCCAAGTGTATCCTGAATGTTTGGCTCAGTAATTTATATTTCAATGCATTCTTAATTAATATATAAAACAATTTTTAAATAGTAAAAATATTTCACATTACTTTGTTGTTTTGTATTGTATTTTCTGATTTACTGTTTGACCCCAAACTTTGCAACAGTAGTGAATGCAATGTAAAAATAAAGATTACTGGAGTAAAACATTTTAAGAAAATATTATTTTAGTCTTTCCACTTCAAAATGTCACTTAATTCAGTGTGTCACTTGCCAGTTATTTGTCAAATAAGAATTTTTTTGGACAGATTCAGAATCATTTGAAAAAAACTGATGCATCAGTGAATGAATTCTTCCCTTACACCCGACTTTCAGTGCATACTCACAAAGTCTGCCGGATATCGATTGAAGTCTTTGCCGTATTTCTCCAGCGCCTCCTCAAACAAGTTTGCCTCTGATGAGCTCCACTCCTCCCATCTCATCCCGGCACAGCACGGGCCCTACCTTGGGGAACGAGCACGCTCAGAGCGCCTGGACAGGTCATAGCCGTGCCGATGCAGAGTGTCCATAGCATGGAACTTAAAGAGAACCAAGATAGGGAGAGAATTAATCAGGCTTTACTCATCTCCAGTGGATATACAGAGACAGATGGTGCTGATGGGATGGGTACCAATGTGATGTCGTGAGGCTGCTGCGGCACTCATGTGTAAGCTGGGCTGTCTGACGGAGCTGCTGCAGTCCAAAGCTCGAGCAAAAGTACCAACCGCTCTGCACACAGACCACCAGATTCATTCATGCAAATTTGATTAAAAAACATGACAGATTTTCCATCATCTTCTACAGCAGTGGTTCTCAACTAGCAGGTCACTTCACAAAAAAACACGTTGCATATGAAAACGTTCCAATTGTTTGGTGCAAATGTATCTGTAAGGCTGAGAATCAATACAGATTTTATTCCAATTCATAAGCTCTCAATTCTGATTCTGAGTATATTTCAGTTATAGTTTCAGTTTTGCCTACAGGAATCAAAGGTCACTGATTCATTGTGATGTGTTGATTCATAAATATGGCATAGATCAAATGTAGAAAGCATCCAAAGACATACCGAGCAACCACAAGAAACTGGTCAATCTGTTTGTTGGTCAGTGGACACTCTGGGTCCCACATCTTCATCTCCATTTTAGACTGGTCTCGGTCATCAGGTTCTCCTAAAGAGAAATATTCTTTCATCAGAGCTGGCTGTGTAAAACAAGTGGGTAAAATCTGCCGTCCACAAATCGGTCAAGACAACCCATGCAACTTGTTCCCGTGGCAACGAATGGAAATTAACACGTAAATCAAACCTGCCGTTTGGTAATGAAGGAAGACAGCCTGCTTAGCAAGATCATGAAGAATGATGATGATGACAGGTATCATCATCATCAGCCCACCACCCTGTACACACGTAATAAAGAGCAAGGCACTTAATCCTGCTTTGTGTAAATGCTGAAAAGCTACGAATCGTTTTGGATGAGAAAAAAAAAAAGTCCGCAAAACGGGAAGGTCAGAATCCATGGAATCCCATTTCTTACAGTTTAACTATATCATTAAAATCTAAAACCTAGACATCTAAATCTAGAACTGAAAAGTGCTTCGCTCACACTGGCCTCTCATTAAAGATAATAGGAGCAGTCGACTGGACATTGTTGTAAGTTTGTGAGAGTGGAGCAGGGTCACGGACTTACAGTTGGAGTCATAGTGGGGGTCTCGAGACTGACAGAAGAGCAATTTCACACTTGACTGGTGGAACACGGCGATACTGTAAATGTGAGGTTTTTCTTGTGATGCAGCGGTGCTCACGATCCAAACTCATTGTGACATTTAGACACTGCAAATAAGCAACACAACAACCCAACGAGACTACTATTTCCAGAGGGAACAAACAGCTCAAACACAAAATAATCCTCTCCCAGTCCCCAAACAAAAGACGCTTTTCCACCGGTGGGCTGAACGTTTCAAAGAACGTTAAGGTACGGTTAAAGTCATGTTCTGACTTGATTCTGGTACGGGACGGCACAATTACAAACCGTTCTCGGTCCGGAAATTCTCAGTACGGTTGGCTAATCACGCTAAACCGTGCTGGTAGAACGCGTGTAGTGATGTCGCCACTCATGATTGGTCACTTGTTTGGTGCAAGGCAACCAGTTTCTTTTCCAGCTGGCTCTAGGCGTGTTTCAGCGACATAAACAGATATTTATTTTAATTGTATTATTCATTTATCCTAAATAACATGCTTGCCATTTAAATCTCATTTCGTCTATAAACTCTCTCGGACATATTTTGTATTGCAATCCAAAGAGCTCCTTTATCAGGCCCACAGTGGAACATGAAACCATATCTGGCAGGGCCAGATCGGCACAGTTAAGCAACGAGAACAGTTTGGTCCAACAGTGGAGAAGCAGCTAAATATACCTTCCAAAAAAACCCCACAAAAACATTAAGTTTCAATGTAAATCATTCTGAAATCTAGTCTGGTTTAAAGGCCCAGATACACCAAACTGGAACTAGCGGACTGTGGTTTTGCCTCAGGTCAACTGTGTCCAGGTTAAAAAGTTAAAACCTGGAATGTGAAAAAAGGAAATAACTCTCAATATCAGCAGGTGGCAGTAGACTGTATTATTCATTCAAAAAGGGAAATTGGAAGAGCTAGGACTGCAAATATATGCATAAAGCAGCGTTTGCATATTTTTTGCACCAATCTCACTCACCACAGATGGTTTTCATAATATAGATTTTTCAAATATGTCTGAAAATTGCAAATGGCACTGTTGTTTCGTTTTTTGCTTGCTTTGTTGCATGTTTTTCTACTCGAGCATTGATTTGCTAAGATGAACAGCTAAACCTTCTGAATCGACCAAAGAGCCACCGATGGGATCTGTGCCTCCGGCAAAAACAATACACTCAACGGCGGTTCAACATTTGGTCACGTGTCTCAGCTTTAAGGATACGTTCACACTTCACACAATCGGATTTCACCCTTGTTCACCTGCAGGATTTATTTCACATTTTACTTTTAGGATGGGTTGGTTTCATGAAATTTATACAAATTGTTAAATGCTTCTCAAAGTTGGCATACATGTATTTTCACAACATTTGCATAATGTAAATAGGCTTTCAAATGTAAAATCAAATGTAAAATCAATGTTGATTTTTGAATAAAAAAAAAATCTAAATGTAAAATCAAAATGTATAACAGAGCAGAACTGCATTATGGCAAATCAATTATCAACATGACGGTTGATTATGTATCTTGATAATGTAATAATGATTATTTTTATTAATTAAAATAATACATTTATCTTTGGGGGCTCAAGCCCTTGCCCTTTTTTCAAAATTAATCAAAAGTGCCCCTTATTAATAATAATAATAAGGTAAAAAAATGCATTTGAATCTAACTATGACAATGTGTATAAAAACGTTAATGAATTATTCAAGTCAAGAAAAAATTCCTGTTTATTTTTACATATCTGCCACCAGCCAGTTTGAAATGTTGCCATAGCATATTGTTATGGCACAGAGCATTGCTTAGGACTTCCATTGGCATTCTGATGCTACGGGCTTGCTAACCCCATTCACCCATTTTTTTTCTTTTATTCTTAATTTTTTTGCTCACTTTAAAAATAAATAAATAAATCACCAGTTCAGCAGACCAGAAAAACAGTTTACAAAAGTGAAGGATGGTGCACCATTGGTTACGGACCACTGCGCTAGTGACTCTAAACACCTCTGATTGGCCAATACATTCAAACGGTCAAAAGAAATGTGCATGATTGGTTATAATGCTCAAGACTGCAAAAAAATATATGTAAAAGAAATATTTGATGCAATGTTAGCAATCAACAATTTTCAATCATTTTCACATTTTACATCTCAACAGCCATAAAAGATTTTGTTTCCGGAGGCATTTTTTTGTCCACTTATCTTGAATTTGGGGGGCATTTTTGTTATTTTTTTGTGTACTTTTTGCCCTGAGCCTATCTTAATTTCCTACACTAGAAAATCCATTCCAAACAAACACAGATACCCCACCAGCCAAACAAACCCCACTCTGATTGATTACATGCACCAAATGCTCTAGTTTGAGATATATCACTGAGACACAAACATTAGAGCTAATTAGCTAAATATTCAAATTTAAAAGAAACTGACATCTATGATCATATAACTAACCTTCCTGTAGCATTTCTGGGACATCAGCCTGAAAGCGTGGACCAACACGAATCTCGCCCTTATCGGCCAATAGTGTCTTCTGTGTGGGGTCGTACACCAATGAGTAAAAAAATGTGTCCTGAGAAAGAGAGAGTGCGAAAGCAATAAAGCAAAATTCATTCAAATTAGACATCCAATCAATCAGATACAAAATAGCATTTTTAGACTTTACCTCTCTCTCTAGGTAGGAGAGCACAGCTTCTGTCTCGTTCAGGAGGGCCACACTGCACTTACCCCTATTTCCACCACCCCAGAAGAAGAAAAAAATAATACATGATTAAAACATGCAGCCCAATGTTTTATGTTCTGCATCCAGCTGTCTCAACAGCTCCTCTAAAAGGGGGGCGAAGGGGGAGACACTGAGGTGCAAGATTACAGAAGAATGTGTGAGTGTGTGATGGTGACATGAGCAAAGATGAAAAGGTGAGAAAAGAGCAGATGGGTGAGAGGACTATAATAAAATTCAGGAAATTAAAGGAGAAAGGGCAGAGAGAGGAAACAGATAAGAGACAGACAATGAGAAAGCGCTGAACAAAATCATTACAGAGCTTTTGGCAAGCGGATGCTAATCTCTCTGTGCTACCATGAACCACAAGCACTGCCACGTCTACATCCAACCTGCACTGTTGGGGAATCTACTTTGAAACTGTAGCTATCCAAGCCACTAATTTAAAGGGATATTCCAAAAATTAAAATGTTTACTTACCATCATGCCATTCCAAACCTGTATGACTCTTTTTGCTCAATAATGACCAAAACTGTCTGCTTACCAACAGTTTTTGAAATATATTATTTTGCTTTCCACAGAAAGAAAGTAAATCATACAGGTTTGCAACAATGTAAGGGTGCGTAATATACACTCACCTAAATGATTATTAGGAACACCATACTAATACTGTGTTTGACCCCCTTTCGCCTTCAGAACTGCCTTAATTCTACGTGGCATCTGATTCAACAATAAATGCGAACAACAAGAAATGTTAGCCCATGTTAATAGGATAGCATCTTGCACTTGATGGTAATTTGTGGGATGCACATCCAGAGCATGAAGATCCCGTTCCACTACATCCCAAAGATGCTCTTTCAGGTTGAGATCTAGTGACTGTGTGGACCAGTTTAGTACAGTGAACTCATTATCATGTTGAAAAAAAAACAAATTGTAATGATTTGAGTTTTGTGACATGGTGCATTATCCTGCTGGAAGTAATAAGAGGATAACTACATGGTGGCCATAAAGGGATGGACATGATCAGAAACAATGCTCAGGTAGGCCGCTGGCATTTAAAGATGCCCAATTGGCAATAAGTGGCCTAAAGTGTGCCAAGAAAACATCCTGCACACCATTACACCACCACCACCAGCCTGCACAGTGGTAACAAGGCATGATGGATCCATGTTCTCATTCTGTTTATGGCAAATTCTGACTCTACCATCTGAATATCTCAACAGAAATCGAGACTCATCAGACCAGGAAACATTTTCCCAGTCTTCAACGGTCCAATTTTGGTGAGCTCTTGCAAATTGCAGCCTCTTTTCCTATTTGTAGTGGAGATGAGTGGTACCCAATAGGGTCTTCTGCTGTTGTAGCCCATAACAAATGCTTTGCTGCATACCTCGGTTGTAACAAGTGGTTATTTCAGTCAAAGTTGCTTTTCTATCAGCTTGAATCAGTCGGCCCATTCTCCTCTGACCTCTAGCATCAACAAGGCATTCTCGCCTACAGGACTGCCGTATACTATATGTTTTTTTCCTTTTCACACCATTCTTTGTAAACCCTAGAAATGGTTGTGTGTGAAAATCCCAGTGACTGAGCAGATTGTGAAATACTCAGACCGGACCGTCTGGAAGCAACAACCACGCCACACTCAGAAATTGCTTAAATCACCTTTCTTTCCCATTCTGACATTCAGTTTGGCGTTCAGGGAGATTGTCTTGACCAGGACCACACCCCTAAATGCATCGAAGCGTCTTCCATGTGATTGGTTGATTAGATAATTGCATTAATGAGAAATTGAACAGGTGTTCCTAATAATCCTTTAGGTGAGTGCATATGCATGCACCATGGTCTGTCTGAATCTGATTGGCTGAAAGGTGTGCATTAAAAGACTGTAGAATGCGCAGGTAGTTCCAATTCAATTTAAATCACCTTTCTACATTTCCACTCTATGTTGATGATTATTCATCTTGATGTCTTGATGTATGACAATGAGATTCTGTAATGAAACTACTGAAATTATGTTTTGGGCGTGAGAAGTCCACAAGAGTGTGGAAGCAGGTTGAGTTTTTTTTTCTTTTTTTTTTTGTGTGTTTTGTTTTGTAGTTTTGTATTGTTGTTGTGTTTTATGTTGTTTGTATTGTAAATTGCTTATGTTTTTAGGACCCCTTGAAAATGAGATGCTACATCTCAAGGGGCTATCCTGTCAATAAATTCAAATTTACGCTCTGCTTTCTTTGAATAGAGCGCACTACACACGTCACTCGCATGCAAAGATCAGAGATTGTGCTGCTCACACAGAAACCGGAGCAGAGAAATTCTTACCAATGGCGTTTAATTAACATCACTGCTCAATCGCTACATTATATTACTCAGGAAGAAGTTATTAAACTAATTCACACGCACATCTCTCGACAGGCTAATGCATTAAAAACAATTAATCTTAATGCACTACTTTATTTCTCTGTCTAATTTAAAGCGGACAGAATGCTAGATCTAAATTGTGGAAACTGACGAAAATAACCATCATTTGTTTTCGTTTTTTTTTTCATTTATTTATTAAAGAGTAACTAAACCCTAAACCAACTTTTTTAGCAAATGATCTGTAAGAATGGACCTTTATTAATACCAGTCATTGATTTGAGTAACTTTTTTGACATTTGTGTATAAAGTGTTTTATTTCTACAATATATGGTGTAAAACGTCTTAGTGCTGCCCTCCTCAGGTAGAATGGTGGCTACTGCAGTTGAATTTTCCAATTGGATTTTCCTGCACTTAGTGACGTACAGAGGTTTCAGCTCACTACGCTCTTGGTACGAGCTACGCCCTTGGCAGCATAAAAACCATTTTGTTTTGTCAAAACCACAGTAGCGAGTCAGAAGTTGGAATTGCGAGTATTGAAAACGATCAGGATAGAGTGTTTTTAGCATCTATTTTGTCCCCTCTATCTCCGCTGGGGTCTGCCCACTTTTTCAGCATTTTTCAAATATTGCCAGTGGGTGGAGAATTCTTGGACAAAGTAGCTTGTTACAAAAAAAGTTGTGTATTTTGAAAACAGCTGAGCTATTGGCCCTCAAACTTGCGCCATTGGTAATGCCAATGGCTGGTTAGAATGCTTGTACACACCTTCCTACAAATGGTATTTTTAACAAAAATAAATTACAATAGCTATTTTCATACCAGTAACTCAAATTCAGATGGTGCATAATCATAATTTAGATTCACTCTTATCTACAAAGTATTCAAGATGATTCTTGAATTTATTATATTGGGTCAGACACCATTTTTCTTTTTATAAAGTTGAACTCAATCTTGACATGTCCAGTTCCTCACAAAAACACATTATACCATGAAAAGGCCAGCTAGCCTTCTACAATGGCTGCTCAATATTTATGGATCACAGAAGCCAAAGGAAGAAAGAAAAAAACAAAGAAAGAAGAAAGGGAGTGACATTTCCTTTATTTGGAGGCCGATATCAATTTCAGTAAGCACAGCAGGCCTCTCCAAACCTCGGCACCACCGCTAATGTTTCTCATAGGAGGCTACCCTTTGATTAGAAGCACAACCACCCGGCTCCAGGCCGCTGAATGCATTTATCACCTGAATCCCAGCGGGTGCTACAAAAGCCCTGGGGTGCCATTGGCCAGTTAAAGAATGGATCCAGAACTGTGACTCACATCTTGGTGTGGGCTGGGGTTGCGCTATGCAACATGGGGGCTGTTATCTTACCTTAACGGCCCCTTGAAAATTTGTACTGTGGATTATGGCACGTTTTGGTCTATCATATATTTAGAAGCATTTGAATGTGTGGGGTTTACCTGATGTGTGTGGCAGGGAGGGATTCGTACTGTCGGGAAAGGAAAAGCTCTCTGTGGCGAAGCTGATGTTTCTGTTTTTCAGAGAGGTCGGGCTCTGAGGGGCTTTCCTTCTCTTCTTCCAGGTCCTCTGTACGAAGGGAATTGGAAACGGGTCAAAAGGCATGGTCACACATATAAACAACTCAATAAAAAATCTATTTACGTTACAGAGCAATTGCATTAGCAGCCACATTTGAAGAGACCGATCAATCAGCCGAATGCAAATACTTTTTGCATACACAAAGCAGATCTTAAAGATGACTTCCTTCTTTATTGTCATTTGGTGTTTACTGTGTTGGGTTGTGATCAACAGAAATGAATAAAGGGTAATTTATAGCAAATTGTAGCCTTTGTAGTATTTTTGTAATCTGTATTTGATTGCATGATTGAGGGGCTGTTTACATGACACAGTTTTAAACTAAAAAAGAAAGATTTATGCATTTTTGTCATTCATTTACATGCCAATGGCGTTTTGGGGGAATAAAAAAACACCTTTTGAAAACAGTTTTCAAAGTTTTTGATAACAGTTGTCTTTGCCGTTTATTACATTACAAAAACACTAAATTTGGGAAAACAGTGACGTTATGCGCATGCGTATTAGTCTATAGACGCTTTTATTCGTTATATTACATTCAAAGGTCTGTGTGAACAGAAATCATTTTGACAATATTGCCAGAAATTTTTTTTTTGTTTTAAATAACGATAACATTAACAATGATAATTATTAATCATAATCATAAATAAAATACTGCGGACACATCCAATAACGTGATATACTTAAATTATAAAAAGTAGCACCTGTTTCATTAACAAACTACAAACTTAGATTATTCCGTATGTTAGAACTACCAGCTACAGAACCAATCAAAAGTTTGGGGTGAGTGGATTTTTTTTTTTTTTTTACAAAGAAAAGTAATACATTCATGTGGCAAGGTTGTATTAAATGTATTAAAAGTAACAGTAAAGACATTTCTAATGTAGGGCCCTATAATTTCTGCGATCACAGAATAAAAAGCACACTCTTTTCACAACTTAAATAACAGTCAAAGGGTAAAAAAAAAAGAATTCCCAAAAATTAAAACGGAAAAAACGGAATTTGCAAAAATTAAAACGGAAAAAACGGAATTTGGAAAAAATAAATGGAATTTCGGAAAATTACTTTTAAACTCACTCTTCACTGAGATTGTTGGGAAAAGACAATTCCCACAAAAATATTAAGCAGCACAACTGTTCTCAAAATTATAAGAAATGTTTATTGGAAACAAAATCAGCATATTAGAATAATTACTAAAGAATCATGTGACAATGAAGACAGGAGTAATGGCTGCTGAAAAATCTGACATTAGAACGTTTAAAAAAAATAACATTTTGCATTAAAAAAATGAAAATTGAAAACTATTAGTTTAATAATATTTCAAAATACTGTATTTTGATTAAATTAATTGCACCTTGGTATAAGAGACTTAAAAATCAAGTTAATAACGCATTAACAATAAAATAATGCACTCTTAGGAGTGCATTATTAACTACAGAGTGTGCATTATTTACAAAAAATATTCTTCCGCCAATTAATATAACTGAATAGCTTAACTGTATGGATGTTCATGGATATATGGGCTACTTATTTTATAATGACTTGAACATATATTTCTGTATTTTTTTTTTCCATTCCAATCTGTTTTTAAAGCAGTTTTATAACCGTAAACAACTGATTTTGGCATTTGCTGATCAAGTTCACCAACTGCAACTGGACACTGGAGAGGAGGCCAGTGTTGACTAGACTTTTAGAGTAGAAATATACCTCTGCCGTCATAATCAACAATCCTCAAATGAAACTAGGACATAGAAATTATTCAGGGCAGCTGTGTTTACTTTACTAGAAATGCTACAATTTACTGCTACTACTTATCATGCCCAGCGGTGGTCTTAGACAACATGCCCAATTTTATTTCACTTATCCTTTTCATACACCATTTGATTTAGTCTACATTGAAACACTGAGTCAAGCAAAACTGATCCTATACCAGTAGATAAAGACAAATCTGTTGAGGACCTCTGAAACATTACAAAATTAGGAAGCCCTGCTGCCCAATTGCTGGCATCTGGTCCTGGTACTCCAGTGATTACAGCTCCCCTGCTGACTTACACAGGCACCAGAGCACGAGCACATATGCATACAAGAGCATTTTCAAATGACTTCTAATTATCATGCAAATGACCACTCATGCATGCCACGTCACAGACCACCCTTGGTTTCCTTGACGATACATTCACATTTCCCTGAAAAACACTCATGTTCACTCACTTGCGTGCTTATCAGCCAGCTGGATGAGGCTCTGTGAGATGTCCCTTCTCCTGTAGAAACAGACCACCTTTGCCTCCACATTGCCGCTTGCCGTCTGGAAGGGAAGACAAATAAGGTCATCGTGAGGAAACTTCATGCAGTATCTGGGGACACTGAACCTAATCACCTCCATTAATTAATACAGAAAAAGCTTAAACCTGAGGTTGCAGTCTATTATGTTTAATTAGCAGTGCAATGATGAATCTATAACACCGGCTGTGTCTGCACTCTCTCTGAGGACCAATCAAAAACAAGCAGCCCAGTTAAAAAACTGGGCATGCGACAATAAACACCTGATAAACAAGATTTAAATGAGATCCTGAGTAGTAAACAGGATAAGGAGATAAAAATTTGAATTATTTATTACCTTCAATCAATTACAAATCAGAATACAATTAGTTGCATGATACACATGTTAAAAATTTAATTAAAAAAACTTAAATTAATTACATAAAACAATATTTCCTGAGACAATCTCCATATGAAGACAATTTAATAATCTCTGTAAAATGTAACGCTGAAACCTTTGAAATAAATAAATTCACCAACATCCATAAACCCCCAAAGCTTGTTTTCTCGCATTGTATATGATAGGACTATCAATATCTATAAGAGGTCGTGGGAGAAGGATCATGCAGACAGAGTGCATCTCAATGCCCACAGGGCGATTATTTGTTTGACAGACCTTGTGGCAAAGGCCAGACAAAATAAACCTGCACGTGAATTGAATTTGCCTGACAACTGAATCCTTTAATTTGACAAATATGTGTGTATCGTCACTAGTAGATCTGATGACAGGCCAACTGTGCAGTGAAGCATTCTGACAACAAAAGCATAATCAAATGATTTTGCATTGTGCATTATGGATTATGTGACATCAGGGCTTCTTCAGCTTTTAATATTTAAAGAGCTGAATCATCTTCTGATCATAATACAGACACTGTACAGGTCACCAGGCATCACCATACATCCTACTTCACTAAAGCGACCCCTGGAAGCAGTCAGTAGCTTTCCATAGATCACACAGATACAGTTTCTCAACAAATAAGTGTTGGAGAAAGTCAAAATGCAACAGACTGAAGGGAGAAGTGCACAGAAATGCAAGTAATTTGGCTATGGGTGAAGTGGCTGTGCTTTCTGTATCGATGTCGTGACAATGTTGCGTTAGTGGTGGTAGGGGCTCAGTGGTTCAAGTAGGTTGTCTACAAACCGGAAGGTTGGTGGTTCAACCTGACCAGGTGTCCATGAGCAAGACACCTAACATTTACATGAACATTTATTCATTTAGCTGACGCTTTATCCAAAGCAACTTACAATTGTTATACATGTCAGAGGTTGCACGCCCAGGGACACATTAGTGTCTCGCGGTGGATTCGAACCCTGGGTCTCTACACCAAAGGCATGTGTCTTATCCACTGCGACATCACCACCCTAAGCTTCCACTAACCCCAGCTACTGCCGACCTTGCATAGCTGACACTGCCGTTGGTGTATGAATGAGTGAGTGAATGTGAGGCAATATGTAAAGCGCTTTGGTGGCCATTGGGTTTGTGAAAGAAAGCGCTATATAAATGCAGTCCATTTACCAGTACACCCAGCGTCCACTAACCCAGACATTCACCCTCCCAGCCCTGAGGCTAATGTACCTTATTCAGTTCCTCTATTCGTCTGATCAGATAGGGGTTGCTTGAAGAATTCTCAAAGAAGACATAATCTGTAGAAGAAGATAAAAGTACTGGATTATTTTGTTAGCAATATGAAAACCACAACATTGGAGCTTGGATGAAATTTAAAAGCAGTCACTTTGAAATTCACATTACAAAAAAACAACAACAGGAAAATGTTGCATCTCTTTCTCCTAGGGATGCTCAGATCGATTTGGCCGGAGATCGGTATCGGCTGATCATGACAATTTTTGACTCTGATCGGTACTCACTAACTTGGCCCAATCTTACAAACCGATCGCGATTCTATGACGTTAACGCATGAGGACGTACGTGATGCTTATATATTGGAGAATGTTTAATTAAACCTTATTTGTTACATCAGACTTCTTCATGTTGCAGTTTAAATGTTTCCATTTATTTTATTCTCTTTAACATTGAACAATGTTTAATTAAACCTAATGAGCTGTATCGAACCACTTCAATTTGTTCTTTTAGGAGTTTAAATGTTGTTTGATTTTTTTTAATTTTGTCAGACTTGTTTTGTACGATGTTTAAGTTACATCAGACTTCTCCATTTTAGGAGACTAAATGTTTATTTTGTCCTCCACAGTATTGGACAATGTTTAAATAAACCTTATGAGCTGCATTAAACTGTTCCATTTTGTTTATTTGCCTTATATTAAGTCAATTAAGCATCGGAATCGGTATTCGTTATCGGCCGATCACCATGACAAGAAATCGGTATCTGTATTCGGCTGCAAAAATCCTGATCGGAGCATCCCTACTTTCTCCTATTTAAAATGTCACACTACATACAACTCCATATATACACAGTCCAAATAAACCAGGCTGAAATACATAAACTTTAAATTGGGTGTAGCTACAGGTAAAAAACTATATACTCAGTCCAGAGACCATAGTTGTTGAAACCATAGGATGATTTCCGCTGATGACCTGGCGTTTAAAATAAGAAAACAATCAACAAAAAGTTGTCCACGGTCTTATTAGAGTGAACGGTAAAATTCACAGACTGGTATAATGGATAATGAATAAAGTATTCAAAAAATACAAGGTATTAAAGATGATAAAATAGACCATTTAATTCAGATAACGTCCAAATGCTTACTTGGATAGTGAAGAAAATTCGTATAACTTGTACATTTTATAATGTACTGCTTGCATTGCAATAGTGTGTTAATAGAAATATCCTACAACATACAGAAAACTCTTACCAAATGTGATTTCAGATCTGACAAAATAGTAATGATCTGTTTAGGTTTGGTATCACATAGAAAGCTATAGGAATGAAGAATATGATGTTGCATGCTCGTAAACAAACACTTCATTTATCCAACCAACCGAATTCTGTTCATGGTCATTGTCAGTCACATTCCGATACATGTATCTATCGGCATAACCGAGCACACAAGACACGATGCAGTGTAATAATTTATCACACAGACAGTCCACTAGATTAATTGAAAGTATGCCCAAGCTGCAAAATCTGTTACAATGGCACTGAATTAACAGCGCCATGAAACAATGTCACATTCCTCGGCACTGACTATCATGTAGCCGGCTATACCACAAACAAACGACGCGGCGGGTTTATAGTAAACATGTTGATGATTAGATACATCCATGACAACAAATACACCTCAAAATAGTGCATAACCATAATGTTTCAGTGAATAAGTGGCAGAGGCTCAATATGGTTTCTCTGTGGAAAGCCGAGTGAGGGGGTTGCTGTTAAATGCTAGTCGCGTTGCTACCTTGCATGCCGAATGAGGACCCGTAACTAATGGATACGTGCCAAAAATGTAGACAAATGATCACAAAGAAAAACATCGGCGTCAAAAATAGGCATGGCCAGGTCGCTAGCATATCTGGCATGTATTATATATAAACAAAACCAAGAGAAATGTGCAACATATGAGTAATCCCATGTGCTTTACATATGTGATTATTTGTTTATGATGTGGCTAGCTAACGACATAGCCTGCTTGCTGAAAATGCTAGTGCGGCTATGATAGTTTAAGAGGCCTGACCCACAACAGAATCCAAAATATTCTCATTCACATTATAGCTTTTCTTTTGCCAGGACACTCCACGTGTTAAAAATTTAAAGTGAGCGGCCGGTTGCAGGAATAGCGCTGAAACGAACCCCTGCCTCTCAGAACAGGTCTTGGCGGCGCGCGCCTGTGTTTTGACTTGCGTTAATTCAGAATATAGACGGACATACCTCCGACCCGGTACATGTTGGCCGCCATTTCTGCCCTCCCGGAGTGTTAAAAAACCAAACCATAAACTAAAATACAAAACAAAATAAATATGTGAATCAAAAAGACATCTACGTCCTGTGACCTGTTATGAAGCAAACTGGCTTAAGATGTTATAGGTACGGGGGGTGGACCTCTGTAAGAATAGGAGATTTTTTTTGCAGCCCCCTTCCCGAGATTCACAGTACAATACAGTAACTCACGCGCTAGAAAAGGCTCGAGCGCAGCAGCTTCCTGATGATGAGAGGAGGAGGAGAAAAGAGGAGGGAGCGAGGGAAGGAGGAGGGTGAATGAAATCTATAGTCTGAACCCTCAACTTGACACTCATGTTTTGTTTGTTTGTTAGTTTGCACAGAAGATACAATTAAACTTGGTCATGTAGCCTACTTTCATTACAAAATCCATATTAAAAAATAATAAACACACACATATACACACACATATATATATATATATATATATATATATATATATATATATATATATATATATATATATATATATATATATATATATATATATATATAGGCCTATATATTATATATATAGGTAAATGTAAGGTTTATCATTACGTTATATATATATATATATATATATATATATATATATATATATATATATATATATATATATATATATATATATATATATATATATATATATATATATATATATATATATATAGGCTATATATATAGGTCTATATATATTAATGTAAGTTTTTTATTGTTTTTCTAAAAATGTAAGGCTTTTTAAAAACGTTAATAAATAGATTTAACTCTGGGAAGCAAGGATAGTTCTCTACATTGTAAAAATGGTAACACTTTAATTAATTAGCCTATACGTCTTAATGTCTCAATTAATGTGAATGCATTATGTAGCAATACATGTTTACAGCATTTATTAACCTTAGATAATCAAATGTTTTTGTGAAGTGTAAACCAAAATATAGCAAGATGCCGATTAGAAAAAATTATAGCCTACATAACCTTCTGTAACCTGATCGATTCAGCTGTTCGAATCATTCAGGCCTGAATCGCGAATCGATTCAGTAAAGTGTCGGTAACCTGTTGGAATGATTGTGACAGCTTATAATCGATCAGGTTACAGAAGGTTATGTAGGCTATAATTTTTTCTAATCGGCATCTTGCTATATTTTGGTTTACACTTCACAAAAACATTTGATTATCTAAGGTTAATAAATGCTGTAAACATGTATTGCTACATAATGCATTCACATTAATTGAGACATTAAGACGTATAGGCTAATTAATTAAAGTGTTACCATTTTTACAATGTAGAGAACTATCCTTGCTTCCCAGAGTTAAATCTATTTATTAACGTTTTTAAAAAGCCTTACATTTTTAGAAAAACAATAAAAAACTTACATTAATATATATAGACCTATATATATAGCCTATATATATATATATATATATATATATATATATATATATATATATATATGATATATATATATATATATATATATATATATATATATATATACTATATATATATATATAACGTAATGATAAACCTTCATTTACCTATATATATAATATATAGGCCTATATATATATATATATATATATATATATATATATATATATATATATATATATATATATATATATATATAGTGTGTGTGTGTGTGTTTATTATTTTTTAATATGGATTTTGTAATGAAAGTAGGCTACATGACCAAGTTTAATTGTATCTTCTGTGCAAACTAACAAACAAACAAAACATGAGTGTCAAGTTGAGGGTTCAGACTATAGATTTCATTCACCCTCCTCCTTCCCTCGCTCCCTCCTCTTTCTCTCCCTCCTCTCATCATCAGGAAGCTGCTGCGCTCGAGCCTTTTCTAGCGCGTGAGTTACTGTATTGTACTGTGAATCTCGGGAAGGGGGCTGCAAAAAAAATCTCCTATTCTTACAGAGGTCCACCCCCCGTACCTATAACATCTTAAGCCAGTTTGCTTCATAACAGGTCACAGGACGTAGATGTCTTTTTGATTCACATATTTATTTTGTTTTGTATTTTAGTTTATGGTTTGGTTTTTTAACACTCCGGGAGGGCAGAAATGGCGGCCAACATGTACCGGGTCGGAGGTATGTCCGTCTATATTCTGAATTAACGCAAGTCAAAACACAGGCGCGCGCCGCCAAGACCTGTTCTGAGAGGCAGGGGTTCGTTTCAGCGCTATTCCTGCAACCGGCCGCTCACTTTAAATTTTTAACACGTGGAGTGTCCTGGCAAAAGAAAAGCTATAATGTGAATGAGAATATTTTGGATTCTGTTGTGGGTCAGGCCTCTTAAACTATCATAGCCGCACTAGCATTTTCAGCAAGCAGGCTATGTCGTTAGCTAGCCACATCATAAACAAATAATCACATATGTTAAAGCACATGGGATTACTCATATGTTGCACATTTCTCTTGGTTTTGTTTATATATAATACATGCCAGATATGCTAGCGACCTGGCCATGCCTATTTTTGACGCCGATGTTTTTCTTTGTGATCATTTGTCTACATTTTTGGCACGTATCCATTAGTTACGGGTCCTCATTCGGCATGCAAGGTAGCAACGCGACTAGCATTTAACAGCAACCCCCTCACTCGGCTTTCCACAGAGAAACCATATTGAGCCTCTGCCACTTATTCACTGAAACATTATGGTTATGCACTATTTTGAGGTGTATTTGTTGTCATGGATGTATCTAATCATCAACATGTTTACTATAAACCCGCCGCGTCGTTTGTTTGTGGTATAGCCGGCTACATGATAGTCAGTGCCGAGGAATGTGACATTGTTTCATGGCGCTGTTAATTCAGTGCCATTGTAACAGATTTTGCAGCTTGGGCATACTTTCAATTAATCTAGTGGACTGTCTGTGTGATAAATTATTACACTGCATCGTGTCTTGTGTGCTCGGTTATGCCGATAGATACATGTATCGGAATGTGACTGACAATGACCATGAACAGAATTCGGTTGGTTGGATAAATGAAGTGTTTGTTTACGAGCATGCAACATCATATTCTTCATTCCTATAGCTTTCTATGTGATACCAAACCTAAACAGATCATTACTATTTTGTCAGATCTGAAATCACATTTGGTAAGAGTTTTCTGTATGTTGTAGGATATTTCTATTAACACACTATTGCAATGCAAGCAGTACATTATAAAATGTACAAGTTATACGAATTTTCTTCACTATCCAAGTAAGCATTTGGACGTTATCTGAATTAAATGGTCTATTTATCATCTTTAATACCTTGTATTTTTTGAATACTTTATTCATTATCCATTATACCAGTCTGTGAATTTTACCGTTCACTCTAATAAGACCGTGGACAACTTTTTGTTGATTGTTTTCTTATTTTAAACGCCAGGTGCAGTCAGCGGAAATCATCCTATGGTTTCAACAACTATGGTCTCTGGACTGAGTATATAGTTTTTTACCTGTAGCTACACCCAATTTATGAGTTCTGTATTCTAGCCTGGTTTATTTGGACTGTGTATATATGGAGTTGTATGTAGTGTGACATTTTAAATAGGAGAAAGTAGGGATGCTCCGATCAGGATTTTTGCAGCCGAATACGAGTACCGATTTCTTGTCATGGTGATCGGCCGATAACGATTACCGATTCCGATGCTTAATTGACTTAATATAAGACAAATAAACAAAATGGAACAGTTTAATGCAGCTCATAAGGTTTATTTAAACATTGTCCAATACTGTGGAGGACAAAATAAACATTTAGTCTCCTAAAATGGAGAAGTCTGATGTAACTTAAACATCGTACAAAACAAGTCTGACAAAATAAAAAAAAATCAAACAACATTTAAACTCCTAAAAGAACAAATTGAAGTGGTTCGATACAGCTCATTAGGTTTAATTAAACATTGTTCAGATGTTAAAGAGAATAAAATAAATGGAAACATTTAAACTCCAACATGAAGAAGTCTGATGTAACAAATAAGGTTTAATTAAACATTCTCCAATATATAAGCATCACGTACGTCCTCATGCGTTAACGTCATCGAATCGCGATCGGTTTGTAAGATTGGGCCAAGTTAGTGAGTACCGATCAGAGTCAAAAATTGTCATGATCAGCCGATACCGATCTCCGGCCAAATCGATCTGAGCATCCCTAGGAGAAAGAGATGCAACATTTTCCTGTTGTTGTTTTTTTGTAATGTGAATTTCAAAGTGACTGCTTTTAAATTTCATCCAAGCTCCAATGTTGTGGTTTTCATATTGCTAACAAAATAATCCAGTACTTTTATCTTCTTCTACAGATTATGTCTTCTTTGAGAATTCTTCAAGCAACCCCTATCTGATCAGACGAATAGAGGAACTGAATAAGGTACATTAGCCTCAGGGCTGGGAGGGTGAATGTCTGGGTTAGTGGACGCTGGGTGTACTGGTAAATGGACTGCATTTATATAGCGCTTTCTTTCACAAACCCAATGGCCACCAAAGCGCTTTACATATTGCCTCACATTCACTCACTCATTCATACACCAACGGCAGTGTCAGCTATGCAAGGTCGGCAGTAGCTGGGGTTAGTGGAAGCTTAGGGTGGTGATGTCGCAGTGGATAAGACACATGCCTTTGGTGTAGAGACCCAGGGTTCGAATCCACCGCGAGACACTAATGTGTCCCTGGGCGTGCAACCTCTGACATGTATAACAATTGTAAGTTGCTTTGGATAAAGCGTCAGCTAAATGAATAAATGTTCATGTAAATGTTAGGTGTCTTGCTCATGGACACCTGGTCAGGTTGAACCACCAACCTTCCCGGTTTGTAGACAACCTACTTGAACCACTGAGCCCCTACCACCACTAACGCAACATTGTCACGACATCGATACAGAAAGCACAGCCACTTCACCCATAGCCAAATTACTTGCATTTCTGTGCACTTCTCCCTTCGGTCTGTTTGCATTTTGACTTTCTCCAACACTTATTTGTTGAGAAACTGTATCTGTGTGATCTATGGAAAGCTACTGACTGCTTCCAGGGGTCGCTTTAGTGAAGTAGGATGTATGGTGATGCCTGGTGACCTGTACAGTGTCTGTATTATGATCAAAGATGATTCAGCTCTTTAAATATTAAAAGCTGAAGAAGCCCTGATGTCACATAATCCATAATGCACAATGCAAAATCATTTGATTATGCTTTTGTTGTCAGAATGCTTCACTGCACAGTTGGCCTGTCATCAGATCTACTAGTGACGATACACCTTTACATATTTGTCAAATTAAAGGATTCAGTTGTCAGGCAAATTCAATTCGCTGCAGGTTTATTTTGTCTGGCCTTTGCCACAAGGTCTGTCAAACAAATAATCGCCCTGTGGGCATTGAGATGCACTCTGTCTGCATGATCCTTCTCCCACGACCTCTTATAGATATTGATAGTCCTATCATATACAATGCGAGAAACAAGCTTTGGGGGTTTATGGATGTTGGTGAATTTATTTATTTCAAAGGTGTTCAGCGTTACATTTTACAGAGATTATTAAATTGTCTTCATATGGAGATTGTCTCAGGAAATATTGTTTTATGTAATTAATTTAAGTTTTTTTAATTAAATTTTTAACATGTGTATCATGCAACTAATTGTATTCTGATTTGTAATTGATTGAAGGTAATAAATAATTCAAATTTTTATCTCCTTATCCTGTTTACTACTCAGGATCTCATTTAAATCTTGTTTATCAGGTGTTTATTGTCGCATGCCCAGTTTTTTAACTGGGCTGCTTGTTTTTGATTGGTCCTCAGAGAGAGTGCAGACACAGCCGGTGTTATAGATTCATCATTGCACTGCTAATTAAACATAATAGACTGCAACCTCAGGTTTAAGCTTTTTCTGTATTAATTAATGGAGGTGATTAGGTTCAGTGTCCCCAGATACTGCATGAAGTTTCCTCACGATGACCTTATTTGTCTTCCCTTCCAGACGGCAAGCGGCAATGTGGAGGCAAAGGTGGTCTGTTTCTACAGGAGAAGGGACATCTCACAGAGCCTCATCCAGCTGGCTGATAAGCACGCAAGTGAGTGAACATGAGTGTTTTTCAGGGAAATGTGAATGTATCGTCAAGGAAACCAAGGGTGGTCTGTGACGTGGCATGCATGAGTGGTCATTTGCATGATAATTAGAAGTCATTTGAAAATGCTCTTGTATGCATATGTGCTCGTGCTCTGGTGCCTGTGTAAGTCAGCAGGGGAGCTGTAATCACTGGAGTACCAGGACCAGATGCCAGCAATTGGGCAGCAGGGCTTCCTAATTTTGTAATGTTTCAGAGGTCCTCAACAGATTTGTCTTTATCTACTGGTATAGGATCAGTTTTGCTTGACTCAGTGTTTCAATGTAGACTAAATCAAATGGTGTATGAAAAGGATAAGTGAAATAAAATTGGGCATGTTGTCTAAGACCACCGCTGGGCATGATAAGTAGTAGCAGTAAATTGTAGCATTTCTAGTAAAGTAAACACAGCTGCCCTGAATAATTTCTATGTCCTAGTTTCATTTGAGGATTGTTGATTATGACGGCAGAGGTATATTTCTACTCTAAAAGTCTAGTCAACACTGGCCTCCTCTCCAGTGTCCAGTTGCAGTTGGTGAACTTGATCAGCAAATGCCAAAATCAGTTGTTTACGGTTATAAAACTGCTTTAAAAACAGATTGGAATGGAAAAAAAAAATACAGAAATATATGTTCAAGTCATTATAAAATAAGTAGCCCATATATCCATGAACATCCATACAGTTAAGCTATTCAGTTATATTAATTGGCGGAAGAATATTTTTTGTAAATAATGCACACTCTGTAGTTAATAATGCACTCCTAAGAGTGCATTATTTTATTGTTAATGCGTTATTAACTTGATTTTTAAGTCTCTTATACCAAGGGTGCAATTAATTTAATCAAAATACAGTATTTTGAAATATTATTAAACTAATAGTTTTCAATTTTCATTTTTTTAATGCAAAATGTTATTTTTTTTAAACGTTCTAATGTCAGATTTTTCAGCAGCCATTACTCCTGTCTTCATTGTCACATGATTCTTTAGTAATTATTCTAATATGCTGATTTTGTTTCCAATAAACATTTCTTATAATTTTGAGAACAGTTGTGCTGCTTAATATTTTTGTGGGAATTGTCTTTTCCCAACAATCTCAGTGAAGAGTGAGTTTAAAAGTAATTTTCCGAAATTCCATTTATTTTTTCCAAATTCCGTTTTTTCCGTTTTAATTTTTGCAAATTCCGTTTTTTCCGTTTTAATTTTTGGGAATTCTTTTTTTTTTACCCTTTGACTGTTATTTAAGTTGTGAAAAGAGTGTGCTTTTTATTCTGTGATCGCAGAAATTATAGGGCCCTACATTAGAAATGTCTTTACTGTTACTTTTAATACATTTAATACAACCTTGCCACATGAATGTATTACTTTTCTTTGTAAAAAAAAAAAAAAAATCCACTCACCCCAAACTTTTGATTGGTTCTGTAGCTGGTAGTTCTAACATACGGAATAATCTAAGTTTGTAGTTTGTTAATGAAACAGGTGCTACTTTTTATAATTTAAGTATATCACGTTATTGGATGTGTCCGCAGTATTTTATTTATGATTATGATTAATAATTATCATTGTTAATGTTATCGTTATTTAAAACAAAAAAAAAATTTCTGGCAATATTGTCAAAATGATTTCTGTTCACACAGACCTTTGAATGTAATATAACGAATAAAAGCGTCTATAGACTAATACGCATGCGCATAACGTCACTGTTTTCCCAAATTCGATGTTTTTGTAATGTAATAAACGGCAAAGACAACTGTTATCAAAAACTTTGAAAACTGTTTTCAAAAGGTGTTTTTTTATTCCCCCAAAACGCCATTGGCATGTAAATGAATGACAAAAATGCATAAATCTTTCTTTTTTAGTTTAAAACTGTGTCATGTAAACAGCCCCTCAATCATGCAATCAAATACAGATTACAAAAATACTACAAAGGCTACAATTTGCTATAAATTACCCTTTATTCATTTCTGTTGATCACAACCCAACACAGTAAACACCAAATGACAATAAAGAAGGAAGTCATCTTTAAGATCTGCTTTGTGTATGCAAAAAGTATTTGCATTCGGCTGATTGATCGGTCTCTTCAAATGTGGCTGCTAATGCAATTGCTCTGTAACGTAAATAGATTTTTTATTGAGTTGTTTATATGTGTGACCATGCCTTTTGACCCGTTTCCAATTCCCTTCGTACAGAGGACCTGGAAGAAGAGAAGGAAAGCCCCTCAGAGCCCGACCTCTCTGAAAAACAGAAACATCAGCTTCGCCACAGAGAGCTTTTCCTTTCCCGACAGTACGAATCCCTCCCTGCCACACACATCAGGTAAACCCCACACATTCAAATGCTTCTAAATATATGATAGACCAAAACGTGCCATAATCCACAGTACAAATTTTCAAGGGGCCGTTAAGGTAAGATAACAGCCCCCATGTTGCATAGCGCAACCCCAGCCCACACCAAGATGTGAGTCACAGTTCTGGATCCATTCTTTAACTGGCCAATGGCACCCCAGGGCTTTTGTAGCACCCGCTGGGATTCAGGTGATAAATGCATTCAGCGGCCTGGAGCCGGGTGGTTGTGCTTCTAATCAAAGGGTAGCCTCCTATGAGAAACATTAGCGGTGGTGCCGAGGTTTGGAGAGGCCTGCTGTGCTTACTGAAATTGATATCGGCCTCCAAATAAAGGAAATGTCACTCCCTTTCTTCTTTCTTTGTTTTTTTCTTTCTTCCTTTGGCTTCTGTGATCCATAAATATTGAGCAGCCATTGTAGAAGGCTAGCTGGCCTTTTCATGGTATAATGTGTTTTTGTGAGGAACTGGACATGTCAAGATTGAGTTCAACTTTATAAAAAGAAAAATGGTGTCTGACCCAATATAATAAATTCAAGAATCATCTTGAATACTTTGTAGATAAGAGTGAATCTAAATTATGATTATGCACCATCTGAATTTGAGTTACTGGTATGAAAATAGCTATTGTAATTTATTTTTGTTAAAAATACCATTTGTAGGAAGGTGTGTACAAGCATTCTAACCAGCCATTGGCATTACCAATGGCGCAAGTTTGAGGGCCAATAGCTCAGCTGTTTTCAAAATACACAACTTTTTTTGTAACAAGCTACTTTGTCCAAGAATTCTCCACCCACTGGCAATATTTGAAAAATGCTGAAAAAGTGGGCAGACCCCAGCGGAGATAGAGGGGACAAAATAGATGCTAAAAACACTCTATCCTGATCGTTTTCAATACTCGCAATTCCAACTTCTGACTCGCTACTGTGGTTTTGACAAAACAAAATGGTTTTTATGCTGCCAAGGGCGTAGCTCGTACCAAGAGCGTAGTGAGCTGAAACCTCTGTACGTCACTAAGTGCAGGAAAATCCAATTGGAAAATTCAACTGCAGTAGCCACCATTCTACCTGAGGAGGGCAGCACTAAGACGTTTTACACCATATATTGTAGAAATAAAACACTTTATACACAAATGTCAAAAAAGTTACTCAAATCAATGACTGGTATTAATAAAGGTCCATTCTTACAGATCATTTGCTAAAAAAGTTGGTTTAGGGTTTAGTTACTCTTTAATAAATAAATGAAAAAAAAAACGAAAACAAATGATGGTTATTTTCGTCAGTTTCCACAATTTAGATCTAGCATTCTGTCCGCTTTAAATTAGACAGAGAAATAAAGTAGTGCATTAAGATTAATTGTTTTTAATGCATTAGCCTGTCGAGAGATGTGCGTGTGAATTAGTTTAATAACTTCTTCCTGAGTAATATAATGTAGCGATTGAGCAGTGATGTTAATTAAACGCCATTGGTAAGAATTTCTCTGCTCCGGTTTCTGTGTGAGCAGCACAATCTCTGATCTTTGCATGCGAGTGACGTGTGTAGTGCGCTCTATTCAAAGAAAGCAGAGCGTAAATTTGAATTTATTGACAGGATAGCCCCTTGAGATGTAGCATCTCATTTTCAAGGGGTCCTAAAAACATAAGCAATTTACAATACAAACAACATAAAACACAACAACAATACAAAACTACAAAACAAAACACACAAAAAAAAAAAGAAAAAAAAACTCAACCTGCTTCCACACTCTTGTGGACTTCTCACGCCCAAAACATAATTTCAGTAGTTTCATTACAGAATCTCATTGTCATACATCAAGACATCAAGATGAATAATCATCAACATAGAGTGGAAATGTAGAAAGGTGATTTAAATTGAATTGGAACTACCTGCGCATTCTACAGTCTTTTAATGCACACCTTTCAGCCAATCAGATTCAGACAGACCATGGTGCATGCATATGCACTCACCTAAAGGATTATTAGGAACACCTGTTCAATTTCTCATTAATGCAATTATCTAATCAACCAATCACATGGAAGACGCTTCGATGCATTTAGGGGTGTGGTCCTGGTCAAGACAATCTCCCTGAACGCCAAACTGAATGTCAGAATGGGAAAGAAAGGTGATTTAAGCAATTTTCGAGTGTGGCGTGGTTGTTGCTTCCAGACGGTCCGGTCTGAGTATTTCACAATCTGCTCAGTCACTGGGATTTTCACACACAACCATTTCTAGGGTTTACAAAGAATGGTGTGAAAAGGAAAAAAACATATAGTATACGGCAGTCCTGTAGGCGAGAATGCCTTGTTGATGCTAGAGGTCAGAGGAGAATGGGCCGACTGATTCAAGCTGATAGAAAAGCAACTTTGACTGAAATAACCACTTGTTACAACCGAGGTATGCAGCAAAGCATTTGTTATGGGCTACAACAGCAGAAGACCCTATTGGGTACCACTCATCTCCACTACAAATAGGAAAAGAGGCTGCAATTTGCAAGAGCTCACCAAAATTGGACCGTTGAAGACTGGGAAAATGTTTCCTGGTCTGATGAGTCTCGATTTCTGTTGAGATATTCAGATGGTAGAGTCAGAATTTGCCATAAACAGAATGAGAACATGGATCCATCATGCCTTGTTACCACTGTGCAGGCTGGTGGTGGTGGTGTAATGGTGTGTCAGGATGTTTTCTTGGCACACTTTAGGCCACTTATTGCCAATTGGGCATCTTTAAATGCCAGCGGCCTACCTGAGCATTGTTTCTGATCATGTCCATCCCTTTATGGCCACCATGTAGTTATCCTCTTATTACTTCCAGCAGGATAATGCACCATGTCACAAAACTCAAATCATTACAATTTGTTTTTTTTTCAACATGATAATGAGTTCACTGTACTAAACTGGTCCACACAGTCACTAGATCTCAACCTGAAAGAGCATCTTTGGGATGTAGTGGAACGGGATCTTCATGCTCTGGATGTGCATCCCACAAATTACCATCAAGTGCAAGATGCTATCCTATTAACATGGGCTAACATTTCTTGTTGTTCGCATTTATTGTTGAATCAGATGCCACGTAGAATTAAGGCAGTTCTGAAGGCGAAAGGGGGTCAAACACAGTATTAGTATGGTGTTCCTAATAATCATTTAGGTGAGTGTATATTACGCACCCTTACATTGTTGCAAACCTGTATGATTTACTTTCTTTCTGTGGAAAGCAAAATAATATATTTCAAAAACTGTTGGTAAGCAGACAGTTTTGGTCATTATTGAGCAAAAAGAGTCATACAGGTTTGGAATGGCATGATGGTAAGTAAACATTTTAATTTTTGGAATATCCCTTTAAATTAGTGGCTTGGATAGCTACAGTTTCAAAGTAGATTCCCCAACAGTGCAGGTTGGATGTAGACGTGGCAGTGCTTGTGGTTCATGGTAGCACAGAGAGATTAGCATCCGCTTGCCAAAAGCTCTGTAATGATTTTGTTCAGCGCTTTCTCATTGTCTGTCTCTTATCTGTTTCCTCTCTCTGCCCTTTCTCCTTTAATTTCCTGAATTTTATTATAGTCCTCTCACCCATCTGCTCTTTTCTCACCTTTTCATCTTTGCTCATGTCACCATCACACACTCACACATTCTTCTGTAATCTTGCACCTCAGTGTCTCCCCCTTCGCCCCCCTTTTAGAGGAGCTGTTGAGACAGCTGGATGCAGAACATAAAACATTGGGCTGCATGTTTTAATCATGTATTATTTTTTTTCTTCTTCTGGGGTGGTGGAAATAGGGGTAAGTGCAGTGTGGCCCTCCTGAACGAGACAGAAGCTGTGCTCTCCTACCTAGAGAGAGAGGTAAAGTCTAAAAATGCTATTTTGTATCTGATTGATTGGATGTCTAATTTGAATGAATTTTGCTTTATTGCTTTCGCACTCTCTCTTTCTCAGGACACATTTTTTTACTCATTGGTGTACGACCCCACACAGAAGACACTATTGGCCGATAAGGGCGAGATTCGTGTTGGTCCACGCTTTCAGGCTGATGTCCCAGAAATGCTACAGGAAGGTTAGTTATATGATCATAGATGTCAGTTTCTTTTAAATTTGAATATTTAGCTAATTAGCTCTAATGTTTGTGTCTCAGTGATATATCTCAAACTAGAGCATTTGGTGCATGTAATCAATCAGAGTGGGGTTTGTTTGGCTGGTGGGGTATCTGTGTTTGTTTGGAATGGATTTTCTAGTGTAGGAAATTAAGATAGGCTCAGGGCAAAAAGTACACAAAAAAATAACAAAAATGCCCCCCAAATTCAAGATAAGTGGACAAAAAAATGCCTCGGAAACAAAATCTTTTATGGCTGTTGAGATGTAAAATGTGAAAATGATTGAAAATTGTTGATTGCTAACATTGCATCAAATATTTCTTTTACATATATTTTTTTGCAGTCTTGAGCATTATAACCAATCATGCACATTTCTTTTGACCGTTTGAATGTATTGGCCAATCAGAGGTGTTTAGAGTCACTAGCGCAGTGGTCCGTAACCAATGGTGCACCATCCTTCACTTTTGTAAACTGTTTTTCTGGTCTGCTGAACTGGTGATTTATTTATTTATTTTTAAAGTGAGCAAAAAAATTAAGAATAAAAGAAAAAAAATGGGTGAATGGGGTTAGCAAGCCCGTAGCATCAGAATGCCAATGGAAGTCCTAAGCAATGCTCTGTGCCATAACAATATGCTATGGCAACATTTCAAACTGGCTGGTGGCAGATATGTAAAAATAAACAGGAATTTTTTCTTGACTTGAATAATTCATTACGTTTTTATACACATTGTCATAGTTAGATTCAAATGCATTTTTTTACCTTATTATTATTATTAATAAGGGGCACTTTTGATTAATTTTGAAAAAAGGGCAAGGGCTTGAGCCCCCAAAGATAAATGTATTATTTTAATTAATAAAAATAATCATTATTACATTATCAAGATACATAATCAACCGTCATGTTGATAATTGATTTGCCATAATGCAGTTCTGCTCTGTTATACATTTTGATTTTACATTTAGATTTTTTTTTTTATTCAAAAATCAACATTGATTTTACATTTGATTTTACATTTGAAAGCCTATTTACATTATGCAAATGTTGTGAAAATACATGTATGCCAACTTTGAGAAGCATTTAACAATTTGTATAAATTTCATGAAACCAACCCATCCTAAAAGTAAAATGTGAAATAAATCCTGCAGGTGAACAAGGGTGAAATCCGATTGTGTGAAGTGTGAACGTATCCTTAAAGCTGAGACACGTGACCAATGTTGAACCGCCGTTGAGTGTATTGTTTTTGCCAGAGGCACAGATCCCATCGGTGGCTCTTTGGTCGATTCAGAAGGTTTAGCTGTTCATCTTAGCAAATCAATGCTCGAGTAGAAAAACATGCAACAAAGCAAGCAAAAAACGAAACAACAGTGCCATTTGCAATTTTCAGACATATTTGAAAAATATATATATGAAAACCATCTGTGGTGAGTGAGATTGGTGCAAAAAATATGCAAACGCTGCTTTATGCATATATTTGCAGTCCTAGCTCTTCCAATTTCCCTTTTTGAATGAATAATACAGTCTACTGCCACCTGCTGATATTGAGAGTTATTTCCTTTTTTCACATTCCAGGTTTTAACTTTTTAACCTGGACACAGTTGACCTGAGGCAAAACCACAGTCCGCTAGTTCCAGTTTGGTGTATCTGGGCCTTTAAACCAGACTAGATTTCAGAATGATTTACATTGAAACTTAATGTTTTTTGGGGGGTTTTTTTGGAAGGTATATTTAGCTGCTTCTCCACTGTTGGACCAAACTGTTCTCGTTGCTTAACTGTGCCGATCTGGCCCTGCCAGATATGGTTTCATGTTCCACTGTGGGCCTGATAAAGGAGCTCTTTGGATTGGAATACAAAATATGTCCGAGAGAGTTTATAGACGAAATGAGATTTAAATGGCGAGCATGTTATTTAGGATAAATGAACTGGTTGCCTTGCACCAAACAAGTGACCAATCATGAGTGGCGACATCACTACACGCGTTCTACCAGCACGGTTTAGCGTGATTAGCCAACCGTACTGAGAATTTCCGGACCGAGAACGGTTTGTAATTGTGCCGTCCCATACCAGAATCAAGTCAGAACATGACTTTAACCGTACCTTAACGTTCTTTGAAACGTTCAGCCCACCGGTGGAAAAGCGTCTTTGTTTGGGGACTGGGAGAGGATTATTTTGTGTTTGAGCTGTTTGTTCCCTCTGGAAATAGTAGTCTCGTTGGGTTGTTGTGTTGCTTATTTGCAGTGTCTAAATGTCACAATGAGTTTGGATCGTGAGCACCGCTGCATCACAAGAAAAACCTCACATTTACAGTATCGCCGTGTTCCACCAGTCAAGTGTGAAATTGCTCTTCTGTCAGTCTCGAGACCCCCACTATGACTCCAACTGTAAGTCCGTGACCCTGCTCCACTCTCACAAACTTACAACAATGTCCAGTCGACTGCTCCTATTATCTTTAATGAGAGGCCAGTGTGAGCGAAGCACTTTTCAGTTCTAGATTTAGATGTCTAGGTTTTAGATTTTAATGATATAGTTAAACTGTAAGAAATGGGATTCCATGGATTCTGACCTTCCCGTTTTGCGGACTTTATTTTTTTTCTCATCCAAAACGATTCGTAGTTTTCAGCATTTACACAAAGCAGGATTAAGTGCCTTGCTCTTTATTCGATGTGAACAGGGTGGTGGGCTGATGATGATGATACCTGTCATCATCATCATTCTTCATGATCTTGCTAAGCAGGCTGTCTTCCTTCATTACCAAACGGCAGGTTTGATTTACGTGTTAATTCCCATCGTTGCCACGGGAACAAGTTGCATGGGTTGTCTTGACTGATTTGTGGACGGCAGATTTTACCCACTTGTTTTACACAGCCAGCTCTGATGAAAGAATATTTCTCTTTAGGAGAACCTGATGACCGAGACCAGTCTAAAATGGAGATGAAGATGTGGGACCCAGAGTGTCCACTGACCAACAAACAGATTGACCAGTTTCTTGTGGTTGCTCGGTATGTCTTTGGATGCTTTCTACATTTGATCTATGCCATATTTATGAATCAACACATCACAATGAATCAGTGACCTTTCAAACACTGGTTCTTATCTGTTTTTCTCCAAGGTGAAGATTTTACATTTGGACAAAATTTTGTAGTGCACATGAATGTCTATCAAAATCAAACACTACTATTATGTTAATTATTACAGTGATGATTAATTATACTAATGATGAAACAATTGGTTTGTCTAGACAGTTTGTTTGGTTTCTAAGTGTATTTTGATGGTTTCAAAGCCAATAAATCTGTGCACAAAACACATTGTGGTCGATGCAAGCCATGTGCTTCCATGTATTCAGTCAACGTTTTTTTGGCTTTTGATGAAGAGATGAAACGTTCAAACTTTTTGGACTCTGCCCATGCCGAGTTTCTGCAATCTGCAATCTTCATTTGATTGATCCCAATGTTGATTCCTGTAGGCAAAACTGAAACTATAACTGAAATATACTCAGAATAGAATTGAGAGCTTATGAATTGGAATAAAATCTGTATTGATTCTCAGCCTTACAGATACATTTGCACCAGAACAATTCGAACGTTTTCATATGCAACGTGTTTTTTTGTGAAGTGACCTGCTAGTTGAGAACCACTGCTGTAGAAGATGATGGAAAATCTGTCATGTTTTTTAATCAAATTTGCATGAATGAATCTGGTGGTCTGTGTGCAGAGCGGTTGGTACTTTTGCTCGAGCTTTGGACTGCAGCAGCTCCGTCAGACAGCCCAGCTTACACATGAGTGCCGCAGCAGCCTCACGACATCACACTGGTACCCATTCCCATCAGCACCATCTGTCTCTGTATATCCACTGGAGATGGGTAAAGCCTGATTAATTCTCTCCCTATCTTGGTTCTCTTTAAGTTCCATGCTATGGACACTCTGCATCGGCACGGCTGTGACCTGTCCAGGCGCTCTGAGCGTGCTCGTTCCCCAAGGTAGGGCCCGTGCTGTGCCGGGATGAGATGGAGGAGTGGAGCTCATCAGAGGCAAACTTGTTTGAGGAGGCGCTGGAGAAATACGGCAAAGACTTCAAACGATATCCGGGCGAGACTTCTGTGAGTATGCACTGAAAGTCCGAGGTAAGGAAGAATTCATTCACTGATGCATCAGTTTTTTTCAAATGATTCTGAATCTGTCCAAAAAAATTCTTATTTGACAAATAACTGGCAAGTGACACACTGAATTAAGTGACATTTTGAAGTGGAAAGACTAAAATAATATTTTCTTAAAATGTTTTACTCCAGTAATCTTTATTTTTACATTGCATTCACTACTGTTGCAAAGTTTGGGGTCAAACAGTAAATCAGAAAATACAATACAAAACAACAAAGTAATGTGAAATATTTTTACAATTTAAAAATTGTTTTATATATTAATTAAGAATGCATTGAAATATAAAATTACTGAGCCAAACATTCAGGATACACTTGGCCGAAAACCGAAAATAAGTTAATTAATTAATTACTCATTAATAATCATCAGTCAAAATTGTTGACTAAAATTAGAGCTGTACAAACATTTAAATTGCACATAAGGCTATTTTATATATAAATGTTTTTATAATACAATTCCAGTCTGTTGGTGAAATATAAACATTTAAATGACCATAAACTGTAATAACTTGTTTTCACAACAGATTTATTCAAACATATATTAAATAATGAAGACATCACTAACAGGTTAAAGTCCCTATAAAGTCAAAATTAAGTACGTGTTCTGAGTTTGTCACACAGCAGAAAAATGTGTTCTAGCCACCCTGACAAATTTGAAGGATTAAAAAGCCGGCAAGTTTGAAAATCTTGAAATCAGTGGCCTCAGTGCGTCATCGAGCCCTGTTTTAGCCCCGCCCAAAAAATCAGAAAATCCAATGGTCAAACTGTTTAACGGTCTAACTCCATATTTCAGTACTTCACAGTTCACAATCTTTGTAATATGTTTTAGCAATACATTATTGTAGAACTGCATTTACAGGGACTTGTATATATGTAATACAAAGTGTATATATGAGCAAAATGCTTTTATTCGGTTTTGCTAGCTAACTGATCATTAATCATTGATCCTCACAATACAGTTAAAGCCACAGTTCATTCACGAAACACCGCTGTGTGTGCTGCAGTGGCTTTCACTGGAACTATAATTGTGTTGCAAAAAATAATAGCCTTTTTTTGTTGAACTGTTGTATGCAATCAATGTAACTTGTGCAGTCGTGTGTATATTTGGGAAAAATTCCCATTACGTGCTTGTATAATAAATTATCAGACATTAAAAAACAATAACTTACATGTGATATGTTTTTGTTTTCAGCGAAAAGCTTGAGTCATAAATTGATCTCTGTATACACAGCCCAGAACGCCAGTAATGTAGCTCGATTTGTTAAGGCAGCACACACAGCACGCAACATCATTATGCAAATTTTTCAGTTTTGACCGCAAACTTGAGGTAATTTGAATGCTGTATTTGACTGTTTACGGCAGGATATACATGCTCAGTTTTATTGTTATTTTAAGGAGGGGTATAATTAAATGAACGGCAAAACTCCACATTTTGTGTGGGTACCCCCTGTCACATCATGTACCCCAGTTTGGGAACCACTGCTATAGAGACAAAGAAGAACAGTTCAAACAGGATTGTTATACAGTATGTGGGACTGTTGGAAAAAAAAAGATACAGTTTAGTGTAGCAAAAGAAAAGAAAGTCACTTCAAATGATAGGTTGGAGGAGTTGCAGCAGAGATGAGGTGAAGACATGATGTTCGGCTGAAGCCGATGGGAAGATTGGAGCAGCTGAAAGGATTGGATTTGGAGTGTGTTTCTTCTTGACCTAGCCTGAGAACATTTGATCTACTCATTCAGAGACAAGAGTACTTATTTGTATTGAGAATGAAGTGAAAGCTTTGGTATTGGGCTGTGAACACAAGGAAAAGCTGTTTTCTATTGCACTGAGAAATTGGATTTTTACTCTGGGGCTTTACTTCTCAAAATGGAATGAAAAACAACTGCTCTTCTACTGAGACACTTTGCTGCACACAATAAGTACTACTGGTTCACAAACACCAAATAGGCCATTAGAGTTTGACTTGGCAGTAAATGTCAGGTGTTCTCATCCACTTTCTGTCTTAAAGCAGTCATTGATAGTGATTGGTTTGTGTTGTGATTAATAGATAGAAATGGATGATGTTGAACATTTATCATCACTCTGCAAATAACTAATCGAGCTTGTCTGGCTGATTCTGCATTAATTCTGTACATGTGGATTAGAAGTTTCACAGGGTATATGGCATTAAAGTTCAAGCGGCCTACTTGTTGCCTAATTGTTGTAGAATTGTTACTCATGAAATTGTGTTAAACTGTAGTAATAATCTATTATAATGATGTTACATTTTTAACACTGACAGATTCATGTTGTCACTTTATTTACAGAAAGAAATTTACTAAAGTTAAAAAGTTATCAGTGATTGTCTCACATTGACAATGTATAAAAAAGTTGCATTTCCTCTTAATTTTTTTTATTAAACATTTGCAATGACATTATTTTATGAAACGTAATTTTATTAGGTTCACGGAGTAGTTCACTTTTAAAAAAAACTTTTGCTGATAATTTACTCACCCATGTCATCCAAGATGCCCATGTCATTCTTTCTTCAGTTGAAAAGAAATTAAGGTTTTTGATAAAAACATTCCAGGATTTTTCTCCATATAATGCACTTCAATGGGAACCAAGCGGTTTAAGGTCCAAAGACAAGTTTCATTGCAAACTGCAAACTGTTCAAAGGGCTTTAAACAACACCAGACGACTAATAAGGGTCTATCATAAGCGAAACAATCGACTCATTTAATAAATAAATAATAAAATGTAAGTTTTATAAGCTCAAATGCTCGCCTTGCTCTGTTCTGTGGCACGCACGTTGTGACTCTCCTGTTCGAACTCCGGAATTTTTTTTCAGAGTCATTTGGGTAATTCAACGAGACGGAAACTTACGAATTGAGCTTGGAAAAAGATTCGTTCATTTTGATGAATGATTTCGAACAGGAGAGTCATTAACGTGCGTCACAGTACACAGCAAGGCGAGCTTTTGAGCTTAGAACTTAAACTTTGTTATTTATTTAATAAATGAGTGATCGTTTCGCTTATAAGACCCTTATCTCATTGCCTGGAATCATTTAAAGCCCTTTGAACAGTTGGAAATTTGCACTGAAACTGTCATTTGGAACTTTTAACCGTTGGTCCCATTTAAGCCGTATTGTATTTATCCTGAAATGTTTTCATCAAAAACCTTAATTTCTTTCGACTGAAGAAAGAAAGACATGGACATCTTGGATGACATGGGGCTGAGTAAATTATCAGCAAAATATTTTTGAAAAGTGAACTACTCCTTTAAAACCATTTTAATTGTCATTTTTGTAAAGCACAACTTAAGCATAACAGTTAAGATTCATAACAGCATAACAGAACCTGGATCTCATAGAGAAGAAACGTACTCTAATGATTTCTCATCCTTATTATCGGGCTCAAAAAACTGAAAGGAAGGCAGAGAAACCAGCAACTAAAAATACACAGCAGCACCTCAGGATGTTAATCTAAATGTTCTTCATAACACCAGCTGTCGACACGGAACACCTTTGTGTTCATTTTTATGCTCGGCTCACCCTCCGCATAGATGCGGGCCAAAAGTGGGGGATCAGCCAGCTTTAAATTAAGATTTCTTAAATTCTTTGCGGACCGTTTAATACACGTTTCCTTGCGCTCAGCAGGTGCTCATGAATAATCATGTGCGTCTACATGTGATTCCAGACATACCACGCTCAGACTAAATATTACATTAATTCCATCTATTTAACGAATTAAGACGAGATGAGCTGTATCTTCAGAATGGCATCTTCTTTCTGACATTTTAAATGACCTGTTTCATTTCAGCTTCCTTGGAAGTCACTGACCAGCATCATTTGAGTATTATTACATGTGGAAAACCACAGACAGATACGTTCAGCAGGTGAGCAGTGCTTAAAGTCTTGAAAAAGTTTTGCTGTACTTGAATAGAAGAAACACTAATAATCTGGAAATCTCTTTCTCTGTTTGCTCTGACTGTTCTCAATCTCGCTTAGTGCTGAATGTTTATGACTTTGTACAGAAACGACTGAAGGCAGCTGAAGCAGAGAGCAAGCTGAAGCAAGTCTACATCCCCACATAGTGAGTGTGGACATCTTTAAAACATCAGCATTTCAGAGACCTGTATACCAATTTAAATAGCCCTTTTTTACATCTGATATTAGGTTCAGTCTTAGATTTCAATTTTGCATGTTCATTTTCTTGTGTGAAATGTAATTTACTTTTCTTCTCACAGTAATAAACCCAACCCTAACCAGATCTCCGTCAGTAACGGCAAATTGGCAACTGTGAACGGTGCAGCAGGCACAGGCAGTTTCCACACAGCCGGAGGCGGACGCGCTTGTGAGAGCTGTTTTGGTGAGTAAGGACCCTCTTCGCCTAATTACAGTCAACACAGCCATCCAATCAATTCACTGCTTTCCGCAAAGGACATGTCACGCCTCCTGTAATCAATGGGGCTGGATACTGCGTTTCACCCTTTTATCTTCCAATCTGATCAATCAAAGCTGCCGCATCACAATCCATGTGATCAGCAATGATTAGTCTGGGTCAATATTGCTTTTTAGTAATGAACTCGCATTAGGGAGCATAAAAGGATATTAATCCCTCTTCAACACCTAATTCTTTCATTGTGTTGTAGGACATCACATTATATTTCTTTTCTGTTTGCAATTAGGTTTCCATTAAAGTTAAGTCTTCCTCTAGACAGACTTAGTTACACCAAATTAATTGAATGGAATGACATTTTCCTAGAAAATATGACCCACCAGGTGTAGTTAGACCCTCATTTTTCTTTCTTTCATTTCATTCATCTCTGTTGTTAGGTGCACAGTCTGCTCAGTGGTACTCTTGGGGTCCTCCAAACATGCAGTGTCGCCTGTGTGTGTCCTGCTGGATGTACTGGAAAAAGTATGGTGGCCTGAAGATGCCAAGCAGAGCTGAGGGGGTGGAGGAAAAAACGCCTCCAAGCCCTGCACCTAATGTAAGTACTGCTCTCAGTTTGGATCTGCATTGAGGTGCATACAGTATATTAGAGCCAGACCGATATATCGGCAGACTCGATATTATCGGCCGATATTAGGCATTTTCCAAAATATCGGTATCGGCAGTTATAATGGCCGATAAATTAATATTTCAAAAATAAAATAAAAATGGATGAAAACGCGCTTGAACCATGTCACGAGTGTTGGAGTTGTATAGTTTGTCCACCAGAGGGCACTCTACACCGTCCCTGTTGGCAACACTCGTTGAGTTGGTCACGAGAAATACATTGCTTGAATAACAATTAAAAGAGCATCCCCATCTATTCTCTTAACTCAAATAAGCATGACAAAATTCGTGACTATCATGTCAAGTTTTGCTGCTGTTAAATAAGCCGAGACTGAAGTGGAATTAGCTAGTAATAGTTACGTTACGTTGTTACAGTGTAGTTGACTGACTGTCCTTTTAACTTTTGACAATGTTACTGAAGTATTTCTTTAACAGCGCGTGACAGTTATAGCAATGAGTCAGTATCATCTCTCATTGGCCTGTTATATTGAAAATGTATGTTTTACAATTTGCAGTATGACATAATCTATTGCTGAAATTATGGCTCATCATAGACTAGCTAACCACAAAGCGAGCTAATGCCAATATCATCAGTCTGTTCTGTTGTGACAATAAAAAGAAAGTTTCTTTTAAAATGCATTATCATATTATTTTAGTTAAAACTCATAAATAATTACAAATAACTAATGTTAGGGAAATATGTTTGTTTTGTTGCGTGTTTCTGAAGAAAATTAAATATAGAAAAAATATCGGCCGATATATTGCGATTTTAAAACCTCGAAAATATTTGTATCGGTATCTGCCTTCAAAATCCTTGATCGGTTTGGCTCTACAGTATATTAGGGGTGTAACGGTACATGTATTCGTATCTGAACCGTTTCTGTTCGAGGCTTCTGGTTCGGTACGCATACAAACCGAACGATTGCTTGGACCATTTTTCCTGCCGGCAAAATTCGTGCTGGCGCGGCCAACACAACGTTGCGCAACATCAAATGGCAAGCGTAATGAAAGCAGAACGAAACTACGCTACTCGTTATGTGCTTCACGGATCGTTTATCAGTTCGGACCAGCAACATCTGTGCAGCGCGAGCCGATCTCGATCAAGCAACACTGTTACCACACAGCGCTAAGAGATCTGGTAAAGAAAACATTTGAATTCGCCACTGAGGTAATAACATCACTGCGAGATCTAGTGAGATGCATTCACATTTCTTCCGTTATTAACTGTAGATCTCTATTAGATCAAACAGTGCTGTCATGGAAACCAGGAGAAACATTGTGCATAGCATAGAATTAACTAGTAATACTTTACGTCCACAGACCAGCAACATTCACCATGGATTTAATATAGTAACACTAACTGCACCAGTTTGGCTGGAATGGTAAAATGCTTTCAAGTACTTCACACATCTTTTTCCAGCATTTCAAAATTCAAATATTATATAATATATATTTAAATGTTATTTTTAATGTGATGACCAAAACATTATTTTTTCATCCTTTAAAGATGACCCCCATTTATAAAACCTAGAAAAGTTTCAAGATCTAGGAAACACACTTATTCAAAATATTTTTCTTTAAACAAATTGGAAATTTCTCTTGCATTTCTTTCTTTTGCTGTATCGAAAACGTACCGAACCGTGACTTGAAATCCGAGGTACGTAACGAACCCGTGATTTTTGTGTACCGTTACAGCCCTAGTATATATAGTTCGAAATGTTGGGGTCAGTAAGCATTTTTTAATTTTTTTTAAAGTATGTACATTTACTTAGTAAGGATGTATTAAATCCATCAAAAGTAACAGTAAAGACATATATAATATTACAGAATACTTCTAGTTCAAATAAATGCGGTTCTTTTGAACAGAATTTACCTCGAATACGATTTCAATACTAGATATTTTTACATGATATCTATTTCAATCTATTTCAAAATAATGAATTAGCCTTTAATTGCTAATACAAAAATAGCATTAGTGGAGAAGCAGGACACGGCCGACGTGAGAAGAACGGCGCGAAAACATTATAAACATTATAACCCAGAAAACATTATAAAATAACCCCATGTCAGGGGACCTTTTAAGTGTTTTTGTGTGTCTGAAATTGGCAGCAAGCAGGCTATGGCTGCTTTCTAGAGCACACCGTAATGCCATCGCTCATCTGCGGTTAAATGCCACTAGTGTGGAACTACTTCTCTTTTTTTCTGATAGTCTCAGAACCATTGAATAGAGAATCATGATGCATCAGCATCAGAGAATGTTTTTTTTCTCTCCAACCCATAATATGAGAATGATTTCTGAAGGACTATGTGACACTAAAGACTAGAGTAATGACTGCTGACAACAAAGCATAGATAGATGATAGTATAAACAGATAGATAGATACCCTACATTCTTTTGAACGGTTGTGTATGTATAGGAGTCATGTGCATCTGCAATTGATAAATCAGAATCAAATATTTCAGCGAGCAGAGTAAAATACTTGGTTAATGTTTATTATACTGCTATTCTACTGTTCTTTATTTCATGTTTGTTTACAAAATATGAAATTATGCAACTTAAAATGTTAATTTATTTGTAATATAGATATGAACATTTACCTAAATTTTAACCATAACACTTTACATTGTTTTTCTTATAGCAACAATCAACAATCCTTAATTTCCTTGTCTGTCTCTCCATAGGAGATTCGTTCTCGTGGCCACGGTGCCCGTCAGTCTTCCCACATGGTTCCAATGAGGAACAGCGGCAGCCCCAAATCCTCAATGAAGACCAAGCAGGCGTCTCCTCCTGCAGGCCACGCGCCTCACCAAGCTGGCGCGACACATGTGCCGTGATCTCATCAGGCTGCGCCGGGCGCTGCGCCGCCCCTTTGTGCCCATTAACTGTGGTGCCATAAAGGCGGAGTGTAAGAGCTCTTTAAATTCCTAACTTCAGCCTCGCGTGCCAACGCGCACACACGCACACAGACACACACACACCCACCTACACTGTCCCACCCGCTCTGTTCCCCGATCACACCTGTCCACATCTCGCTGTCATTCCTCCCTTCCATCTTCCTGTCTTGTACTGTTTTTTTTTATTATTATTATAATTATTGTTATTATATTTTATTTTGGTTTTTGTATTCTCCCCACCCCATTTCCAATAAAGACTGCCTGTCCTCCATATTTTGCGTTTCAATCATCTTTTCAGTTTTTATTCACTTTTTTTTCCCCACCAACCGTATTGATTTGGTTTAAGGGTATTACGATGTTGTTTAAATTGAACAGAAGCACATTTTTAGCACTTCTCCTCAGTTTGTAGAAGAGTTTTTTCTACACACAAAAAGACTGACAAGATGCTCTATTATGCTTGCTTCACCTTCCATTGTAATTATACTTGAAATTAAATTCATATCATAGTCTGAGCCTTATATTCTATTAAAAGCTTAAATGAAAGACTATATATATATATATATATATATATATTTATATATATATATATATATATATATATAAATAATATATATAGATTCGAGATGCAAAAGCCTCTAAGTGCCATTTGAGATTTTCTTCTAAAATGATCATTTTTATCAAGCTTGTATATTTAAGTTCAGTAATTTCACTTAAATGGCAATGAAGATTACCTATTAATTGTCATTTAAGTGAAATTACTGAACTTAAATATACAAGCTTGATAAAAATGGTCATTTTAGAAGAAAATTTCAAATGGCATTTAGAGGCTTTTGCATCTGAACTCTTCATATATATATATACATACACACATACACACACACACACATAGGTGACTATATGACTAGGTGAGCTGGTTTGTTTAAAGGTTGTTTTTTTTTAACAATGTGCTTTCTCCTTTTTCCTCTTAAGAAAGATAAGCTGTTTTGGTTTTCCATCCTTTTCCCCTCAGTATCATTCCCTGCACTCATGTTAGTGTTTATAATGCTCTGCACTATTGAAGGAAATGGGATATATTTTTGTTGCCTCTAGTTATTTGTAATATAAATTCGGTATGCGAGTCTGAATTGACGCGAGTATAGGATTTTAGTGTGTGTAATATGTAAATATATTTGTAAATGGTCACTATTAGACTGCTCAAAACGTCTTTATGACCTTTAAAGTTGAACGTGTTGAGGCGTTCTCAGGACAGTTTGTTGTAGCAGAAGAATCTCTTTGCTTTTGCACTGAACAAACCCCCTCTAATGTTTCGACCAAGGATGTTTTTTTTTTTAATAATTGTTTAGTTTATTTTCAGATTTTATCCATAACCTCATGGTCAAACCTAACCATACAATTAGAACTAGGAAGCACAGACGTTCAACATGTACATGTTTCTGCATTTTGCTTTTGGCCTTTTTAAATTTCATTTGTTTATCCATTATAAAGTGCGCAATAAGAATTTTTTTTTTTGACAGAGATCAAATGAATTATTACGATTATTTGTCGCATCAACAGACGTAAGTACAAGAATTCTTAATGGTGCGTGCCAAGATTTATAGTCTAAATAAAGTCCCTGTCAGAATAATCTATGAAGAAATGTACCTGCTCAGTGTGGAATGTTGGATAGTGTATATTCGTTAATGTCTCGGCTTTCATTTTTGCCATTTCTACTCCACAGCCTCTAAATATAAATTGACTCAATCACTGATTGTAATCCCGAGAGAATGTTAATGTCTATGGGAAAATGTCTATTGAATGGGATGCAAAACTTATTTATATATATATAATATATATATATATATATATATATATATATATTATGATGTGGAATAACTACTTGAATTGCTATTATGTATACAGGCTGTTTAGAGGCATGTATATAATGAGATGATGAACTGTTAGCTCTTCTGTTCGTGCTATTCAGTAATGCAAAGATGATAGATTATTAATCTCATCATTGGTGCAATTTATGCTCTAATTAATTAGATGTTCAATAAGTTGGAAGAAGTCATTTACAAAACACTGAGTCAGGCAATTGGAACAAGAGTAGACATAGAGTACATTAGTCTATTTGCTTTGTTCTTGTGATTTATAAAATTTGAAGTTTGTCCTTTGCATACTAGTCTGTAATTTATCAAACAGACAATTTTAAATGCTGAGGAAGTTGGTTCAGTGGCGTGAATTGATTAGGACTTGGTGCCTTAGGAAGTGTTAAATGGGCACAGAAAGAAGAAATGGCATTAGACCCACAGTTTCAAAGAGCATGGTATGCGGTTTATGCAATAATTCAAGATATTTGAGGGCCTTAAATAGTTACTGATTAATTATTTGTCATAGAGCGCATGCAAGTTGGCTTTTATCAGTGAAATACTAAGTTGGAATGAAAGACAAACATCCCAGCAAGAATAGACGCATATACGCATAGAACATGTCAAAGAAATGAAACCAAACACTTTGTAATCACTGTTGACTTTGCATACATCATGGAATATCCTATATCTCATAAGGTATTTTGGCAAAAAGTAATTTAAACCGAATTTAAGGTTATTTTGACTCGAAGTGGGTTACAGCCGGACTACACTGTAAAAATTAACATGCTTTATCTAATAAAAAAAAAATGTGGCAATAGATTACAAGCAATATTATTAATTTAATTAAACAAATTAGAATTGAGTAATGATTAATCAAATTAATTCCTTAAAAGTTAACCATTTAAAATGAGTAAAATGTACAACAACCAAAAAAACATAAATTTAAGTCACCATTATGAAGATCAGTGTTTGTTTTAAAATTGCGGTTTTCTCCTTCAGTGATTCTGCTTGTTAACATCAGGTGTCTTCAATGTTGGCAATATAATATAAATAGTTCTTAATTAATCTTTGACGTCTGTCTGTTAGTGAGATATTTTTGTTAATTTTTTTGTAGTAAACTTTACTCATTTTAAATGGTTAACTTTTGAGGAATAATTTGATTATTACTCAATTCTAATTTGTTCAATTTAATTAATAATATTGCTTGTAATCTGTTGCCACAATTCTATTGATTAGATAAAGCATATTCATTTTTACAGTGTATATCAGTTCTAACCGAGACTGTGAAATGATGGCTATTGCTTTCTGGGATCCATCTCATATTTTTCAAATAAATCACAAGCTAAAAACCTAAAAAATATGCAACCAGCTTTGAAAAGAAGCCCAAAGATGAGTTTACAGATCATGGTTGCCAGCCTTTGCTCCGAGGACAGCTGTGTCCTCTTGACAGGCACTTGTAAATAGGTCAGTTTTACAGGGAGAGCATCAACACATCAACAGGGAAAGAGAGCCAATCACACATTCCTCTCAGTTTTGCATCGCCCACCTCCCATCATGCGAAACCTCCATTCTATGCTTCCATTCCACCCCTGTCTCCACCCCAGACATGTCTGTATGTATCCCCAGCCATAAGAAGTTGTTCTGACATCTGTGTCCTAAAGCACGGGGGACCCCGGGGATGGGGGCATGCTTTTTAGTTTGTCTCTCTCTTTTATTTTTCTTTGTGTGAATGTCTTGTGGGTAACCAAAACACAAATAAAACCATGGCTGAAACCATCCTATCTGAGTCCTTGTAGTTTCATGTGTCTCGTGTACCTGTCCATCACTGTTGCACGTACATCGACAGGCCGAGCAGAGCGTCACTCCGTGTGAAATCTTCGGACTGCCGTGCCTTCATGACTTGTTTACATGCACACACTCATAAGAAGCTGCTGTGAATGCAACATTACATTTGTTTTTCCTCTTTCCAACCTCATTCTACATGCTGGCTAACCAGGTTATGTTCAACATCTTGCCTGCCCATCAGAGACCGTGCATGACAACCATGGAATAATCAAGTTTACCCCATCGAAATGTGACCTAAAAATGTAAATATGAATAAAATATGAGAGTTTAATAAAACACATTCACAGTCATGGGGACTCAAAGGTGAAGAAAACTCGGAGAGTGTAACACAAAACTTAACGGAGAACCAGCACCTCCCTTAAGGCACAGGTTTCGTTCAATTTAACGAATGGATTTTGTGTCGGAAGATAATGCATCACTCAGTTCAGCGATGTCTTTTGGAGGGTTCTTTTTCACATTCGATATATTGTTGAGGAGGTACATCTTCAAGACAGTTCCTCTCCAAGACATAAAGAAGAACTGCCTGAAGAGAACAACTTCTGACTCCTTTTGGAGTTTTAATGAATTTTAAACGAAGTCGGAGTGATTGTAATGGGTTCATTGCGGTCAGATCAATACTCTGGAGTTCAGCAGGAATAAGTTGTTCACTAGGGCCTAAAGAACGAACAGTGGAGAAAATGAGATTTGACTCTACTTGCTGCTCCCATGAACAAGGTTGTCTGGTCAGAAAGATAAGTCACCGCAGGGTTGCTGTATCACCGCAACATCCATCAAGCCAGCCTGTTCAGTTTGCCTCATATTGGAATCTAAGTGTGAATGTCTCTTTCTTGCTCTTTGACTTGCTTCTATCTCCGTTTGTCTGTTCTGTACTGCCCGTCGATGAATAGATATGATCCGGGTGTCAGAGGGCATGACAGGGCGACCTTTGAAGCCCAAATCCTCCCCGAGGAGCACCCTGACCAGCGTCTTGCAGTACCTCGGTGAGCCACACACTATTAGAGCTGTATCCACTGGGATTTAACTCTCGGATCATGCTGAATCTGCTGTCGTTTCAGAGTCTCGTCCCGCCACTCACGTTCAGCGGCCTCACCGCACCCCTGGCCTACAGGTGCAGCCCCCACGACGCCTGCTGTCCTCTCTTCCCAGCCATGGCCCGCTTGGCATATTGGGAAAACGGAGCTATCATCACCACAGCCGGGTTGAATCCGCGAGAGGAGGGCCGGTGCTCCAGGACAAGGTGGGTGTACAATTAAAATGCATGCTTGTATAATATTAAAGATGGAATTTATTATAACATGCTAATACACACACACCTCTTTTTTCATGATAGAAAATCCAGCTCATATTGTGGGACCCATTCTGGTAAGTATATATAAAATGACTGGATTCATTACATTACATTTTGCCTAGTTTTTATTTGTTTGTTTGTTTGTTTATTTATTTGAAAGTTGGTGTAAAAAGTTCCTTTTTATTAAACCAAAATATTAGATGTATTTGTTACTTGTGTTATTACACAAGTTACTTGTTATGTGTGTTATTATAAAAGCTTGTTTTGTTTTGCTTTGTATTTTGTTTGGTTTGATTGATTTTTGTTTGTTTGGTTGTTTTTTTGTCTGGTCTTGGTTTGGTTGTTTTTTTTTGTGATCTGTTTTGTTTAGTTTTGTTTGTAAAATAATTATAAAGATGACTAGGTTGATTGATACTTGTCTCTGAAGCAGGAAGAACACTAGGTATTACTGTGTGCTTACATTAGACTGGAAAACAATAACTTTTCATTTGTATTGACTAGACAAACTGTACATTTTTAGTTTTGAAAATTGTAAAAACATTACATTTCGCCTAGTTTTTATTTGTTTGTTTATTTAGTGCTGTTAATTCGATTAAGTCGCATTTAAAAACAAAAGTTTGTGTTTACATTATATATGTGGGTGCACTGTGTATAATTATTTTATATATATATATATAAATACGCACGTATGCTTGTATTTTCATGTATATAGGTTTATATATACTTTATATTATATATAACTATAAATATTTTATACATCATACAAAATAATTATACACAGTGCACCCACATATATTATGTAAACACAAACTTTTATTTTGGATGTGATTAATTGCCATTAATCGTTTGACAGCCCTAGTTTATTTATTTGAAATGATTAAGTTGAAAAGTAACTTTTTTTATTAAAATAAAATATAAGATGTATTTATTTAACTTTTTATTACAAAAATCCCATACTTCCATCAGTGCTATTTCATCAGCTGACTATTTGTGTGTTGTGTTGTTTTGGTGTTTTGTTTCGTTTTTGAGGTTTTTTTTTGTGTGTGTTTGTGTGTTTAGTTTAGACTTGCAAAATAATCATAAAGATGAGTAGGTATGTCCAAACTGTTGATTGATACTTGTCTCTCTACCTAGACTGAAGCTGGAAGGACTCTAGGAATTACCGTGTGCTTTCATCAGTCTGAAAGAGAATAGATTTACTAGCTTTGTTAGAGAGTGTTGTTGAGAGAAGAGAAGATTCCATCTTGTAACATATTCAAATGCAGATATTGTTGAGGCTGTGAATTGGTTCAGGTGACAGCTTCAATCTCCAGCCTCTGAGTTTCCCACTGATTATTGTGGCCTGGGTGAAATGGAAATGAGAAGTGAGAGATGGCAAAATAAACACAAAGGCAGTCACTGTTCATCAGTGAGATGAATAAAGTAAATATAGAGGATGGATCTTCACCTCTTATTGGCCTGTCAATTCTAAAAGATAAATATTAGAAGTTGCTTTATTATTTCAGTTGTTTATTAGCCTACTCTAGATATTTTTTTATTATTATTTGTGGGACCAAATAATGTATTGGTCCCAGCTTGGGTTCTAACCTAAGACACCAATATAATAAAATTGGTTTGTGGATTGTTTTTTGGATTTTGTGATTTAAAGTTTACTAGAGGTCTATGTCTTATCTAGTATTTGTTGGGGAGGAACAAAGTTAGGAGAGAGTAACTTAAACTTAAATAAATAGTTCACTTAAAAATGAAAATTCTGTCATTCACTCACCCTCAAGTTTCAACCCTGTATGAATTTCTTTCTTCTGCTGAACACAAAATAAGATATTTAGAAGAATGTCCGGTAACTAAACATTTGATGATTCACATAAGTAACATCAACTGTCTGGTTACAGACATTTTTTAAGTAAAGGAGAAAAATAATACCATCCAGGGTTATAATAATCTGCATTATTCTGCCTATTATGTCTACTTAATATAAACAAATAAAGGGCGGTAAATATTTTAATGTAATCATCTTACATTGCTTACAACATTTTACACCTTTCAATATGAAAAACAATCAATTTAAACACAGAAAACAATCGACTTATCAACAACTTGTTTCAACATGTGAAATTGTATGTATGTCACATATAAAACTAAGTATTAATTTTTATTGCTAATATGCTCTTTCAACTTATCATTTTATAGGGAAACTCTTGAGCTTCTCAGACATCAATCAAATGTTTTATGCTCTCTATAAAATCATTACTGATGTCCTTTTAGGGCGTTTTGACTACAGTCAGTAACTCTTTTTGAATCACAGAGTATCAATGTTTAAAAGTATTGGAAGTAGTTTAAGATGCCCATTTCCTTTGCTTTTTTAGCAGCATAATGGAAGCAGCACCGGTGGCTCTAACCTTCGTGCCAGTGGCCTGATGCTCCGTAATAGACGACCCAACTGATCGATGCCCCCGATGACAGCTTCTTTCTGGTTTCCCGAGAGACGAGGTGTGCAATCCAAACCTTGCTGTCCATTTTGCTTCTTTTCCCATGGCATCGCACTCCTCAAACCGTAAACTCTGTTGGGCCTTGTTCACTAAGAGACACTGAAATACACTGGCCCGTACATAGATCTTAGAGAACGAATTTAATAGAAAACAGCAGGGCAGACACACTCCATGTCAAAAAGGAAACCGTACCTTGTTCTTTCATGATTGGCACCTGCAGAGATTATCCCCTGAGATGGCATGACACATCTGATTAGGTTTCCATCCTTTTGATTCAACCTTCACCTAAGAGTGACTGATCTTGGTGACAGGATTGGCACATGTGTAATTACTGCATTGGTCATACCCAGTGACAGTGGCGGTTAAAGCTGGGTCTAAGACAAAGTCATCAGTGTAGGAAATGGGCCAGTCAATCTCAGACGTCAGGAACAATTTTTCAATAACAAAGATCCTATAATTACCAATACCCATGATCCCATTAATCTGTGGTGGCATGGAGAGACAACTGAAAACAATTGAGTTTTGATGCAGATTGAGGTTAGTTTTAATCCAGAGAGATGAGACTCCACAGGTAACTTAACACTTCACAAACACACACGCCACCTGTCAAAAGTTTGAGCACATAAGACTGATTCTCATGATTCTCATTAGACCGAAAACCTTTATGCTTTGGTAAATGTTAAATGCTTGAAATTGATATAGTTTTGTATTTAAATTTAAATATTTTATTAGGGCTGTCAAACGATTAATCGTGATTAATCACATCCAAAATAAAAGTTTGTGTTTATATATTGTATGTGGGTGCACTGTGTATAATTATTTTATATATATATAATACACACACACACACACACATGCTTGTATGTATTTAAGAAATATTTTCATGTATATTATGTATATAGATTTATATATAATTTATATATTTTAAAATGTTATATATATATTTAATTTTTCTTAAATATACATTCATGTGTGTGTGTATATATATATATATATATATATATATATATATATATATATATATATATATATATATATACAAAATAATTATACACAGTGCACCCACATATATTATATAAACACAAACTTTTATTTTGGATGCGATTTATCTCTATTAATCGTTTAAAATTAAATTCGATTAATCACATCCAAAATAAAAGTCTGTGTTTACATAATATATTTGTGTGTGCTGTATATAATTATTTTGTATATATAAATACACACACATGCATGTATATATTTAAGAAAATGTGTTATTCATATATTAAATATTTATATTTATATAAAATAGTATGATATATATATATATATATATATATATATATATACAGAATTTAAGCACAAATAATTCTTAAACATATACACACATGCATAGGTATTTATATATACAAAATAATTATATACAGCACACACAAATATATTATGTAAGCACAGACTTTTATTTTGAATGCGAATTAATTGCAATTAACTTTTGCACAGCCCTAATTTATTTATTTGAAATGAGTAAGTTGATGAATAAGTTACATATTTTAATGACAAATAAAATAAAAAATGTATTGGTTCAAATTTTCAATTCAATTAAATCACTTCCATTGTTGTTATTTCATAGTTTTGCTACCTTTTTGCTATCGTTTTGTTTTGCTTTGTTTTTTTGTTGCTTTGTTTATTGGTTTTATGTTTTTAGTTTAGTTAAGTGTGTCCAAACTTTTGATTGCTGGCGTACTTGTCTCACTACCTTGCAGATACGGAGATTTTTGTGAATTGTCTTTTTTATGTTCATATATCAATGTATAGTCATAACAAAATAAATCAGCAGTGTTGTTTAGCCTGAAGATGGTCTCCACGTCCATCCTTCATCCAATTCACAGTAATATATAGAAAAGATTAGCTTGATATTTGCTTTTAATTCTCAGTCGACTGAAATCAAATTAAAAAGGATTATGATCTCCAGACATTATTGGCTCACTTTTAACCAAACATGTAAGACTGCATGAATTTTACACATTCACATGCTAATGATTGAAATCCCTGTTTGCAGTGAGTTTAAAGTACAGACTGAGTGTGAAGTGTGTCTGAAGGTCTAGTTACATTCAAATTAAACTAAAGTTAATTAATTACAACTAAAGATAATTTGTTTTGAGTAGGGGAAATTGGACACAATTTGCCCTGTTGTATCATGGATCAAAGTGTTTTTTATCTACTTTTTAGTGACTGTTTGCTTGTCTCGTTTTGTTGCTGCAGCTGTTAGACACCTGACCATGGTAAGATTGCACGCACCGTACACAAAGGCTAAACCACATTACCTGTGGAGTCTTGCAAAATGTATGAAATGTATAACCAAAATAGACACTCAATTAACCTGTACACTTAATATATAGCGCCATCCTGGTGGCTTTTGACACCTCAACCTGCAAAATGTGTTGTTATGCGTAATGTGGATCAGATAAATAGAAGTCAGATAGTCATAATAGTTCACCCACAGCAGCATGGGGGTTTGGTTTTTACATCTTTGGCATTGAGAAGTAGATCTGAGCTGAAGCTTGAAGAAAAATGCCTCTCCATTACAGCCACATCCATATGAGCCATGACTTGCACAGCTCCCCATGGCCTCCAGCACTGGAGCGGATGCTTGGCTAAATTTCAGCGCCTCTGCTTTGAAAGATTAGCCTTTAACAAGGCAGGAGACCCAGAGCAAATGGGATCTGGTCTTCGGCTGAGCGTGGTTCTCTTGCGGTTTTACACCATCATCACACTCTTTCAGGAGTCTCTTTCACTGACTGCAATCAGTTCTACATTCAGATGTTGGAGTTTATGTTAACATAGTAAATATGAACTGAAACCTTTACATTTGAACGCTTCTCACTAGTATTTGTCAGCGTTTAAATGTTTGCCTTTGCTTTGCAAAAGAACTGATCAAATGCATCAGTGCAGAAGCATGCAGCCTATCACAGTTATATTGAGGCTATGTGGTGTTAATTATGTCTTTGTGTTAATTAAGTGTCATTTATGAAGTAAACAGAGA
>JAQIUQ010007365.1:0-115000 GCA_030378365.1 Hybognathus amarus | reverse complement strand
AATTCTTTTTTCGTCTGGCTGTCTGAGGCGCTCTGGGAGAATGTCTCGCTTTCAGTCTCTCTCTCTCTCTCTCTCTCTCTCTCTCTCTCTCTCTCTCTCTCCTGTCTCACACTTCTCTTCAAATCAATCAGGTTTTTATCTTGTCCCTTGGTATTTTTCCGTGCTCCTGTCTGTCTGTCAGTGTGTGTCTGTGCATGCGACTCAGACCTGCATTCTTCTGTGTGTGTGTGTGATGCAGGTGTGTGTTCAGTGTTCCCCACCGTGGATATTAACCTACACAAGACTGAAAAGCTGCTTTTGAGTAATAAACAGGTAGTAATGAATCAATTATGCAAATAGAATACAATATTGCTGTATCTAAAATAAAAATAACACAATTGTTCATAAGTTTGGGGTTAGAACAGAGTTTTCTGAAGGAATTAATTCTTTTATTCAGCAAGGACGCATTAAATTGACATTTACAATGTTACAAAATATTCTATTTTACATAAATGCTGTTCTTTTTAACTTTCTATTCATCAAAGAATCAAACAAACATATGAACTGTTTTCAACATTGATAATAATCATAAATGTTTCTTGATCATCAGATCATCATATTAGAGTGATTTCTGAAGGGTCATGTGACACTGAAGACTGGAGTAATGATGATAAATTCAGCTTTGATCACATGATATAAATGATACTTTACTGTATATTCACATAGAGAACAGCGGATTTACATTGCAATAATATTTCAGTATTTTTAATCAAATAAATGCAGCCTGGAGAGCAGAAAATTCTCTTTCACAAACAAACAAACAAAATCACACCGAACCCAAACTTTTGTGTGTGTGTGTGTGTGTGTGCGTATACCCCCCCCCCTTTTAAACAGTATGGTTTATATCTTTTCTGTGACACAATGGAAGAAGAACATCTTGACTGTCTGGATAAAAAGCCACATGATCAATAACACACATTCACATAGAAATGAAATGAAAGACTGGTTTGTTTTGTCGTAACTCTGCTCTTTTTCATGATCCACAAACACACATGAAGTGTGTGTGTTTATGCTGCGGGAACGCAGATTTTTCCTCCTGATCTTGTTCTGTTTTGAATTACACACACTGATTTGAGTGCATCTGTTGTGTTGTGTTGTTAAAGCATTTCCTCTCTGTGTGCGTGTGTGTGTGTTTCGCAGATGTGGACGAGTGCCAGGCCATTCCTGGTCTCTGTCAGGGGGGGAACTGTGTGAATACTGTGGGCTCATTTGAGTGCAAATGCCCCGCCGGACACAAGTTCAACGAGATCACACAGAAATGTGAAGGTGAGAACACACTCACTCACACACACACACACATACACTAACACACTCACAAACACACACTAAACATTACATTTCAAAGCATTCTGAAATCAAGATGCATTTATTGGAGAGGCGTAATATCTGCCAGTGGAATTATCCTGTTTTTGCTTTGATTTAAGATTATATTTCTGACTCCACTGGCAGATATTAGTTCTTGTTTTAAACACAAACTCACTTAATTTTGATGCGTTTTCTTGCTAAACACACTCCTGCTAAACTACTTTATCCACTACAGTAAAAGACCTGGGTGTTATACTAGACCACAACTTGTCTTTCAAACATCATATTTCAAATGTGACAAGAACAGCCTTTTTCCACCTTAGAAACATTGCTAAGCTACGTAACATGCTATCTGTTTCTGATGCAGGAAAGTTATTCATGCATTTATGACCTCGAGACTAGATTACTGTAATGCCTTATTAGCTGGTTGTCCTGCATCCTCAATAGACGAGCTACACTTAGTACAAAATGCAGCCGCTAGAGTTCAAGAAAATACGATCATATTACACCTGTTTTATCATCGCTTCATTGTTTACCGATTAAGTTCCGATATCAATTACAAAGTACTACTACTGACCTATAAAGCTCTAGACGGTTTAGCTCTAGATGATACTTAACGGACCTTCTTTCGCCCTACAATCTTTAAGTCGCACTGCGTTCTTTAAGATCACTAAATTCAAGGCTTCTGGTCATTCCTAGGATATCTAAGTCCACTAAAGGAGATAGGGCGTTCGCATCTAGCTCTGAAGCTCTGGAATAGCCTTCCCGATACGGTCCGAAGTCTCTGATTCGCTGTCACAGTTTAAAACTAGATTATTCCTCTGTTGAATCAGATCGAATTTAAAACTATAAAACTTGAAGAGTCTGTAGGTTATTTGAATAGGTTGCATAGTGATTTTACAGTCAATACGTTCCTGTGTGTGTTGCGTGTGTTTAGCAGGAGTGTGTTTAGCAGGAGTGTGTTTAGACAGTGAGTCTCATTAGCGCAGAGACGATGCTTTCAGGAGTGTTTACAAGACAGAGAGAGACAGAGAGAGAGAGGAGACCGGCTAATTCTCTGTGTTTACATTGAGACTTTATTTTTACCGAGTGTCAGAAAAACAGTGTGTGTGTGTGTTTTTGTATGTGTTTTGTGTGTGGTGAGTGTGTGTGTGTGCGTGTGCATGTGTGTGTGTCTGTACCCGCCCCAGACCTGGAAATAAAGTTCCAGAACTCTGGAAAGCAGCGAGTGATAATGGACACACTCCTGTTCAGCATTTCTCAGATTAACCGGCCTTCACTCACTGGCCTGAACCACTCTTTTTTAAAGTACTTGTCATTAAAAATAAAAATATCTTTATATGTATTTTTTAATCGATTTGTTTATACATCATAAACACTACCGTTCGACAGTTTTGAGTACATTTAGCACTGAAGACGGGAGTAATGATGCTGAAATACAGCTTTGATCACAGGAATAAATTACACTTTACTGTATATTCACATACGGAGGCGTATTGCATTCACTTGAAGAAAAGAAATCTACTCTATTTTTGAATTAACAAGTTAATTATCTCAGAATTACGAGATAATTTTTCATGTAAAAAAGTTTTTGCTCTGTTTTTCTGAATTAACGAGTTAATTTTTCATGAGAAAAAAGTTTTTGCTCTGTTTTTCTGAGTTAAAGAGTTAATTTTTCATGAGAAAATTTTTTTTTGCTCTGTTTTTCTGAATTAACGAGTTGATTTTCCATGGAAAATTTTTTTGCTCTGTTTTTCCGAATTTAACGAGTTAATTTTTCATGAGAAAAAAAATTTTGCTCTGTTTTTCTGAATTAAAGAGTTTAATTTTTCATGAGAAAAAAATTTGCTCTGTTTTTCTGAATTAACGAGTTAATTTTTCATGAGAAAAAATTTTTGCTCTGTTTTTCTGAATTAACAAGTTAATTTTTCATGAGAAAAAAAGTTTTGCTTTGTTTTTCTGAATTAACTAGTTAATTTTTTTTAATGGAAATTTTTTCGCTTCTGTTTTTCTGAATTAACGAGTTAATTTTTCATGGACATTTTTTTTATTCAGAAAAACAGAGCAAAAACTTTTTTACATGAAAAATTATCTCATAATTCTGAAAATAATTATCTCGTTAATTCAGTAAAACAGAGTAGATTTTTTTTTCTTCAAGTGAATGCAACACGCTTCCGTAGAAAACAGATGATTTACACTGGAATAATATTTCACAATATTGCTGTATTTTTGATCAGCCTCTGAGCAGAAGAGACTCTTTCAGAGACATAAAGAAATCTGACCGACCTTATCTCCTGAACGGTGGTGTAGAGAACGATTACTGCGCAGTCATTATCCAGAAGATCATCACATGATCAGGGGAAGTACTGCTGTAACGTGTGTGTGATGTGTTGTGTGTCTCAGACTTAGACGAGTGCTCACACACACCGGGTCTGTGCAGTGGAGGTCAGTGCTCCAAACACCATCGGCAGCTACTTCTGCAGGTGTCCCGCGGGCTTCGACACGCGCGGACGGCTCGCGCCTGCATCGGTGAGTCCGCCGCTCACTCTGATGACATTTAATGGTCACATGACATGCAGGTAAACACATAGAAGAGTTCATCTTATTTCGTTTTTTTTTTTTTTTTTTATTTAAAATAATTTATTTTCATTTGACATTTTTGGAGTAAAATTTTTACTGTTTTATTTTGATTTTTTTTTATAATTTATTTTCAATTGACATTTTAAGAGTTTAATTTTTACTGTTTTATTTGTATTTATTTTTTTATTTTAAAATAATTTATTTCCATTTGACATTTTAAGAGTTTAATTTTTACTGTTTTATTTAGATTTTTTTATTTTAAAATAATTTATTTTCATTTGACATTTTAAGAGTTTAATTTTTACTTTTTTATTTTAAGATAATTTATTTTTATTTCACATTTTTAGAATTCAATTTTTAGTGTTTTACTTTGGTTGGTTTTATTTTAAAAATATTAATTTTAAATGTACATATTTATGATTTAATTGATTATATTATATAATTAATGAGTGTTTTATTTTGATTGATTGTTTTTAAACCATCCATTTATTTTAATTTATGATTTAATACATTTTCGTAATTGTTTTCTTTTTTAACTATTTATTTTCATTTCAAGTGATTTTATTTCAAAATAATTTATTTTCATTTTACATTTTTATGTGTTTTATTTTGATATTTTACAATCTTTTTTATTTTGATTTGACATTTTTATCATTTAAATGTGTTTTATTTTAAATTCCCTTATATTTTCAAATCATTTATCATCATTTTTGTGAATGATCCACTATGAGCTTCTCCTCAAACCTGATGGTTAGCCGGGTTTTGACTTTAACTCATCTGACTTTATCGAACTGTGGCAGAACATGCGCACAGTTATTCAGGCCAGTACAGCGCATTAAACAGAAACTGATGAATTATTACATGAAAGAGTCAAAATAAATGGTTGTGTGTGATGGAGGACGTCTCGTGTGTGTGTGTGTGTGTAAGTGGGTCAGTGGTCTGATGTGTGTTGGCTGCGGTCCTGTGTGGAAGGAATGTGTGCTATGACTCAATCCCACTCCAAACGTTTCCCTGAGCCAAACATCCCTCTCTCTCTCTCTCTTCTCCTCCATCATCACTCGCTCACACTCCTGCAGCTGGAGATGCTCCGTCATTATACGTGACTGCGCCGTCACACAGAGTGTGTGTGTGTACATGTTTTCTATCCTGGTGGGGATGCACACACACATTATAAATCATACAAAATGAGTTTTTTTGAAAATGTAAAATTACTGAAAATCGTGTATGATGGGTTGGTTTAGTGTGTGTGTGTGTGATGGGTTGGTTTAGTGGTTGTACAGTTTGTACAGTATAAAAACTTTTATGTCTATGGAGAATCTCCACAAAGATACTGAACTCAGATGTGTGTGTGAGAATGTGTGACTGGGTGTGTCTGTGAGCGTGTGTGTCCACATAATTTACAAACGCAGACCTGTTTTAGCTCCAGAAATGTAACAGAACCAAGTGACGAGTGACTCTGTATTGACACGCAGTGTGAACGTGTGTTCTGCTCCAGACTCTCGCACAGGGTTCTGCCTACGCTAACATAGTGAGCGGGCGCTGTGCTAACCTGCTGCCGCAGCGCATGTCCAAGAGCCAGTGCTGCTGTGAGAACCGAGGATGCTGGTCCGGCTCCACCGCCCCAGAGATGTGTCCCATCCGCGGAACAGGTGACGCCTCAACACACGCTTTAACACGCGACAGTCAGTGTCTTTTAATCTCTGAAGATACGACCTCATTACTGTCGCTCTCAGCTCAGTTCACAGCTTTATTACATTGCAAAAATGCTTTTCTCAGTATTTGTTTCTTGTTTCCAGTCCAAACATCTAAAAATACTTAAATTAACATGCATTTAGTAGATGAGTAAAATGACATAAGATGGTTTTTTTTGGGGGAAATAAATCCAAATGAAGTGAGTTTTTACTTAAAACAAGCAAATCTGCTAATGGGGTCAGAAAAATAATCATTTCGGTTTGAATTAACATGATTTTTCTGACCGCATTGGCAGATCATTTTACTTGTTTTAGGCAAACACTCACTTAATGAAAAAAATATTCACACTTGTGCTCCTCGTGGGCAAAAATTACGCATTGGAAATGAATGGGAAGTGAACCTCAAAACTTGTTTAGATTCATGGCTTCTGATCTTTTTCACAGTTTTAGAGTTAAATGTGTTTTGGAAAATATATTTTCATATAAAAATAGTATTTTTGTGCATTTGTTGTGACAATAAAATAACTTTTTTAAGGTCACCTTTTTTAACCTTTTTCTTCAGCAATAACATCTCAAGTGTCTTTTTAAAAGAGACTGAAATCTGTGATCCAAAGCATTCAAGATTTATGACAGATTACATTGGAAATCCAATTTTCAGGTCCTGTGAATAAATGGATTAAAACTACTGCATAAATATAATGTAGTACCATAAAATCCCCAATATTATCAAACTAAAATATAGTACAATAATTTTATTGAAATAAAAAAAAAATCAGTCATTTTTGATTGACACACGAACAATACTAGACGGTTAACTAATGAAACTGACGAATATGAAGTGAATATGAATATGAAACTGATCAAATCTCTCTCTTCTCAGAGGAGTATCAGAGGCTCTGTCTGATTGGTCACACGATTCCTGATCCTGACCGACCAGATCTGGGTCCGGATCCTGGTCCTGGTCCCGGTCCTGGTCCGTACCCTGGTCCTGGTCCACAGTCCTGGTCCCGGTCCCTGATTCCCGGTCCCTATGACCCAAATGGCCCGCATCGAAGCCTGACGTGTTCCCGTTTGACCCTTTACCTGTGCGGCCCACACTCCCTGAGCTTCCCTCGTTCACCGTCAGGCCTGGTGAGACACACAAACATGCATAAAAACACCTCTGGATTTGTAGATGTTACAATCGGATTGGGATATGAAATGTCTACATCAAACATATTTTAGTAAACACATCACATGATCCAGTTTCAGGACGTGGTGAACAGCTGAGTGTGTCGAACTCGAGAAACTTCAGTCGCAAATTAGAGATGCAGCGATGTATCCTGTCAATCAAAAGAGTGTGGAAAAACTCTCAGCATTATTTGGGAAATATATATTTCCATAAGAAAACCAAACCATCTGCATCGGCTGAAAGCGTAATATCAGTGCATCTCTGGTTAAAATGCAAGTAAAATTTTGAACAATATTCACAGCTCACCACAACAACAATCAAAAGCATTTTGCTGTGACGACACAGTTTTGTTTTTTTTTTTCAAAAAAACGTTTTATAATTTACAAAAAGCAGGATTGTTCACAGATTACTTTGGTTTTATTTTAAAATATTTCATTTTAAATGTACATATTTATGATTTAATTGATTTTTAATGAGTGTTTTATTTTGATTGATTGTTTTTAAACCATCCATTTATTTTAATTTATGATTTAATACATTTTTCGTAATTGTTTTCTTTTTTAACTATTTAATTTCATTTCAAGTGATTTTATTTCAAAATAATTTATTTTCATTTTACATTTTTATGTGTTTTATTTGATTTGACATTTTTATCATTTAAATGTATTTATTTCAAATTCCCTTATATTTTCAAATCATTTATCATCATTTTTCATTTTTGTGAATGATCCACTATGAGCTTTCTCCTCAAATCTGATGGTTAGCCGGGTTTTAACTTCAACTCATCTGACTTTAACGAACTGTGCGAACAGAACATGCGTCACAGTTATGGCCAGGTAGTAGCACATATACAGCATTTGTTAATCTTTATTAATGCTATTTTCAACATTTACTAATAGTTGATTAAAATCTTGTTAGCATTAGTGAACTAACATGAACAAACAATGAACAGCTTTATTTTTATGAACTAACATTAAGAAAGATGAACAAATGCAGATAACTAATGTATCGCTCATGGTTAGTTAATGTTAGTAACTAATGTTAACTAATGAACGTTATTGTAAAGTGTTACCGTAAAGTCCTTTTTACTGTCTCTGTACGAACCCTGGGTTGAGAGACCTCTGGTTTAGAGAGACGGATAAGTTCAGATCAAATCTCACAACTCTTCCTCATGTGTGTGTGTCGCAGTGTTGAGGATGAGCCTCTCTCTCTCTCTCTCTCTCTCTCAGTCATCCTGCCTCAGAACGTCAGCATCAGGAACATGTGCGAGGCCTTCCGTAACCTGTGCATCAACGGGCGCTGTGTGCCGACGCCGGGAGCTACCGCTGCGAGTGCAACATGGGCTTCAGGCTGGACGGCCGCAGGGAATGCATCGGTCAGTAGTGCCTTCAGTTATTTACTCAGTCATTTATTGCATAAAGCGGTCACGCTTGTGCTCCTCGCGGTCAGAAACGACGCTATGAGAGTTTCCTCTAGTGGAAGAGTTTGGAACTGCAGCCGAACACACACTCACTGAACGCTCCTTTACTGAGACTGAACACACTGGTGGAGATTTATGGATTTGATCTTCTCACAGTTTTAGAGTAAAATGTTTTTTTTTGTAAATATATTTATTTTATATAGAAATTGTGCATTTTTCATGGCAATAAATGTAAAATTCTATTACTGTTTTTGTTCACTTTTTTGCAAATAAAGCATGTATTTTCCTCCCATTGTGTTCAAGAGAACAAAATCATCTCTTGATTTTGTGTGTGTGTGTTTAGATGACAACGAGTGTGAGCGAAGGCCCTGACGCAACCGGAGAGTGTGTGAACACACCCGGTTCCCTATTACTGCCAGTGTCCCACTGGATTCCAGAGCACTGCGACTAGAACCGAGTGTCGAGGTAACGACACACACACACACTCTCACCCTGCACATGCACACACACTCACGTCTGTGTGTTCTCTGTAGATCTGGATGAGTGTGTGGCCAACGGTCGCATCTGTAACAACGGCCGCTGTGTGAACACCGAGGGAAGCTTCCACTGCGTGTGTGACGCCGGCTTCGAGATCTCAGACGGACGGCAGGAACTGTCAAGGTGGGACATCCGGCCCATGATGCACTGCAGTCTCAACACACACTCAGTTCCTCCCATAGTGCCACAACCTAGATTTGCCACAACATCGTCATTCAGTATAATTGAGCACATAGTCACATTAAGGAATAGACACATCAGATGTCAACATCCCCATATGTAAATATGAGCCCTAAACTGAGAAATGTGCACAACTGAACAATAAATCAAACAATTAATGTCGTTGTGTGTCTCAAAAATGGCGGATTATGATTGGTCAGAATCGCCTGTCGATCAAACTCCCTGCAAAGGGTCAATAAGGCATTCATATGGGTGGAGTCTGAGTGGGTGGGGTTTAACTGTTAAGATTAGAGTCAGAGTGGGTGTGGTCTGTTTTCAGATATAAATGACAAGGTCCTTTAACCGCTTGTGTTTAGGTTTTAGAAAAATAAGGTTTGAAAATGTAATAAAGCGTTGGATAAATTCTGTATTTATTTAATTTTTTTAGGAATTAATATATAATCACATTACATTGACATTGAGTTTTTAGTTTATATTCTTATATTATATTCTGTTTATATTCTACCAAAGATGAAGAGAGTGTGAGAATTAAAGTCAATAAAGAAAAATGTTCATGAAGATGTGCCTTTATGAACCCTGTTCAAGTGTTGGTTGTATTGTGTTGTGTGTGTGTGTTTTAGACACTGATGAGTGTTTGATTAGGAACATCTGTCTGAACGGCATGTGCATTAATGAGGACGGCAGCTTCAAGTGCATCTGTAAACCTGGATACTTGTTGGATGGCACTGGCCGATTCTGTGTGGGTGAGTGAACACACACACACACACACACACACTATTACTAACTAGCTCTAAATCATCACACAAACCTGCTGACATTATTTGGTCTGAATCAGATCATCAGTCTGAAGAACTTTTCACATATTTTGGCCATCATACGCACAAACCTGAACACACACACTCACACACACACACACACACACACACTCTGACTCTGAAGTCATGCATATGATGTATTTGCTCATTAATGATTTGTATAGTCTCAAGAGGAACAGGTCTAGCACTCAGGAAACACACACACACACACACACACACTGTTGATCACACTGATTATGCTCAGCTTGAGCTCTGAGAGTGAGAGTCTGGGATCAGATGAATTATGGGTATTATTAAAGATGTCACATTAAAGAAGTGGTTTACCCCGAAATCAAAGTTTGGATTTCATGGACACACAAAAGCAGATGTTTAGCAGACGGTGATTCAGATCCAGAGATCAGACTCCGCATATCCTCATATACGACACTTTAATGTGTTTGATCATTTTTACTGTGTATTACAGAGCACGCACTCTTAAAAATAAAGGTTATAAAAAGTTTATTAGATATTTAGAGCATGAAATTGTGAGTTATTCTGAAAGAATGTGAGGAATGGGCTTAAATTACTATTTATTATTTATTGTATCAAATCTAGTCATTTAAAGGTAAATAAAAAATGCATTAAAAAGTAGAAAAATATGATCAAAATTGAAACAAAATTTTGAAAAAAAATGAGAAAATTTGAGGATGTTTTGTTAATGAAGTGTGTCACGTGTGTGTTTGTGTCAGATGTGGACGAGTGTGAGGTTCCCGGCATGTGTATGGATCGGACGCTGCGTGAACACCGAGGGCTCGTTCCGGTGCGAGTGTATGCCGGGACTCGCCGTGGGACCTGGACGGCCGTGTGTGTGTAGGTGAGTGTAACCGCATGTGTGTGTGTGTTCAGATTCTGTGATGCCTTTCTCCTCTTCAGTGTAAACATTCATAGTCTCGTGTAGCCAACGGTCATTACTCACATTCATGAACAACAATATAAAATTACAAGACATTTCTTTAAACTCCTCATTTATAATAATTCATATGCAGAATAAAGGGGCGGGGCCTGGTTGAGTTAGTTAGTAGTGTGTTAAACTGGTGGTTATGGAAAGGGGCGGGACATTTTCCAAACACACTCGAAGCGCTCGACCAATCACAACACACTGATCCAGCTGACCAATCAGAGCGCAGTGTGCTTTTCAGAAGGAGGGGCTTAATGGAGACAGGAAGTGAACAGAGCGTTACTGACAGACTGGGAAGAGAGGAGCCGCAACAATGGAGAATATGAGGAGAAATAATCAACATTCAAGCAGGAAAACCTGTTCTAGTCGAGCCAGAAACACATCTAGACTTAAAGCATTAGACGACTTCTCTAAGAGTTTCGCTTATTTTCTTCTTCGTGTTCTGCAGTCATTTAGTGAATCGCTGTTTATCACGGCATGTTGTTGTTGAGATGAGCGTGTGTCTCGTCCTCCATGGAGCTCTTGATGATGTGATGTGAGCAAGGGTTTGTTCTCCTGCAGACACACACATGCGCAGCACGTGTTACGGAGGGTATAAACGCGGTCAGTGTGTGCGACCGTTCTTCGGCGCTGTGACCAAATCTGAATGTTGCTGCGCCAACGTGGAGTACGCCTTCGGAGAGCCGTGCCAACCGTGCCCACCGCTCAACTCAGGTACGCACACACGTTTTTTGCTATACTTGTAGAGTTTTTATACTGTACAAACTGTACATTCTGTCCACTTACACTAACTCCACCCCTAAACCTGCACAACACACACACACACACACACAGATCTAGCGTGACTCTGCACTAGTTTCAGTCCTCAACAGCAGCTCTGACACATCACTCCTCGCCTCTGGATTCGATGACATCATGGATGACATCAGTTCCTTTAGAGGTTCAACACATGTCTATGATTGAAGCCTACTGAGTGTGTTTGTGTGACACACACATACACACACACACTCACACTCACTGCAGACATGTAGAGTTCTCTGGCATCTGAAAGCACATTGTTAAACTGTGTGTTTATTTTCCAGCGGAGTTTTCGGCTCTGTGCAGTCACGGCCCAGGAACTACGACTGATGGCAGAGGTACGGACACACACACACACACATACAGTACATGTGTATAACACGTCCGGGTGTATTTTACCCCAAAATCAAAAGAAAAAGGTTTACATAAATAATAATGATTTATCTAACTAATATGACTTATTAAACAGTTAAATAAATATAAAAAAATAATAATATATTATAAGAAAATTAATGTATCCAATTTATATATATATATATACAGTGTATATATATATATATATATATATATATATATATATATATATATATTAGAATTGCATTAGTAGAATTACAAATAATTCAAATTATAAAATAAATGAGTATTACAATAATAAAACAAATCATGAATCATATATATATAACCCATATTTCTCAAAAAATCTAATGTAAAAAAGTTAAATAAATAATTATTATTTACATTGCTAATATGATTTATTAAACCATTAATAATTATTAGAAATGATATCATATAATTACTGTATCCAATTGTATGAATTAATATTTATTATAAATGTATAAATTAATAATCTAAAAAAATGAACGTATCCAAAATCCAAAGGAAAAAAAATCAGAATAAATGATAATAATTTAGATAAATAATATGAATTATTAAACAGTTGATTAATAATATATTTTAAAATGTAGTTCTATGTATATACTAGATAACTATTATTCTGTAGTACTTATGAGTCATAGCTATAGTTCTAATCATTTATAGAGTGGTTATATTCTTTGTGAGTCTCACCCATGTATGTTATGCACATGTTTACTTGCATGTTTAGTTGATCTCAACAAATAGTTACTTTAATGAGCTCATTGTTTCTGCCTAAAATGAATACATGATGTTCTTTCATCTGTAGATCTAACAAATGGGCATTCATTAAAGAGTCTGTAAATCTCTCTCTCTCTGTCAGATATAAACGAGTGTGCGCTGGATCCGGACATCTGTCAGAACGGCGTGTGTGAGAACATGCTCCGAACGTACAAGTGTAACTGTAATCTGGGCTTTGAGGTGGACATCAGCGGGAAGAGCTGTGTGGGTCAGTATCTCTGCAGGCTTTCAGCGTGAGAAACACGAGATGTCTGCATCACCGCCGTGTGTGTGTGTGTGTGTTTCAGACGTGGACGAGTGCATTATGAACAGACATCTGTGTGAGAACGGGCTGTGCAGGAACACACCGGGCAGCTTCACGTGTCACTGTCCGAGCGGCTTCACTTTCCATCCCGAGACAGAGGTGTGTGAAGGTGGGTCACTAACTCGCAGTTCACACACACACACACAGCAGCTGATGAGATAAATCTCCATATAATACAATTATTGCATCCACTTATATAGTAGTAGGTTCCAACGGGTCCTTGAAATCTTGAAAGTTTGTGAATCTGAAGAAAAAATATGGCCCTGGAAAGTTTTTGAAATTAACACACACAGATACAGACACACACACACACAGATTCAGGCCCTCGGAAGTGCTTGAATTTGCTTTTGTTCATTTTCGTCCTGCTCGCAGTCTGTAGTGTTGTTTACATGCTGTGATCCCGACTCCTCATGTTGTGTGTGTGTGTGTGTTCAGACGTCGACGAGTGTTTGACCAACCCGTGTGTGAACGGCGAGTGTAAGAACAGCCCTGGGTCGTTCGCGTGCCTGTGCTCAACTGGAAGCTCTCTGGACAGCTCAGGAACACTGTGTGTTGGTGAGTGTGTGTTTGTGGGTGTACGTGTGTGTGTGTGTGTGAGTGTCCTCATGCACTCCCTGTCCGATCAGACGTGTGTTTGAGATGCTCGTGTGTGTGTGTGTGTGTGTGTTTCAGAGACCACGAAGGGCACGTGTTGGCTGAAGGTGGTTAACGGACAGTGTGAGATTAACATTAACGGAGCGACGCTGAAGTCTCACTGCTGTGCCACGCTGGGGTCAGCCTGGGGGTCACCGTGTGCCAAGTGTGAACCAGGTGACAGAATATCTCAGTTCTTATTGTTATAAACATTGGAAACATTAGTTGTGGAAACTGTATATAAAATTCATTTATTGTACTGGTATGCGATGTACTCTTTGAAGTGCTGACAAGGGCTTGTGTAATTTTTTTTTTTTTAGCTTTTATTGATTATTATTATTTTTAATTATTTATTTATTTTTTCTTTTCATTTATTTTTTCTTTTTTTTCTGTGTATAAGAAAAGTTCAATAAAAACATAGTTAAAAAAAAATCATTTATTAAATTCATAATTAAAAACTGGTTTTCAACATCGATTTATCAGAATGCTTTGCGTCTTTGAATGGTTTCTGAAGGAGACTGAGCCTGTGTGTGTGTAGTGACGGTGTGTGTTGTGTGTGTTTCAGATGCGTTCTGCTCTAAAGGTTACACGCGGGTGAAGGGAACCGTCTGTGAGGGTGAGATGTCACACTGATGTCACTGTGTCCATGAGTTCAGCTCCGACGTCTCATTTCACCTGCTTCGTGCGTGTGTGTGTGTTCAGATGTGAACGAGTGTGAGGTGTTTCCTGGCGTGTGCCTCAATGGGAAGTGTGTGAACACGGACGGGTCGTTTGTGTGCCAGTGTCCCACGGGCATGACTGTGGACGCCTCAGGAAGGACCTGCGTTGGTACGTACATCGCTGTTCACTGGGTCGACAAGTGGTTCATCAGTAGTGAGAGTGTGTGTGTGTGTATGTGTGTGTGAGAGAGAGAGATCTCGATAGAGACCTGAACTCGCGGGAGTGTGTGTTTGCAGACCTGCGCACGGAGCAGTGTTACCTCACACACGTGGACGAGCGCTGTGGATCCGCGATTCCCGGCCGGCACCGCGTGGACGCGTGCTGTTGCTCCGTGGGCGTGGCCTGGGGCCCGGAGTGTGACGAGTGTCCCGAGAAGGGGACGCAGGAATACACTCAGCTCTGCCCTCGACCCGGCTTCTCCCACCGCGAGACTTCATCAACGGGAAACCCTTCCTCAGAAGGTGTGTGTGTGTGAGACTTCATCATCGGGAAACCCTTCCTCAAAGGTGTGTGTGTGTGTGAGACTTCATCAACTGGAAACCCTTCCTCAAAGGTGTGTGTGTGTGAGACTTCATCAACGGGAAACCCTTCCTCAAAGGTGTGTGTGTGTGTGAGAGACTTCATCATCGGGAAACACTTCCTCAAAGGTGTGTGTGTGTGTGTGAGACTTCATCAACTGAAAACCCTTCCTCAAAGGTGTGTGTGTGTGTCTGAGAGACTTCATCATCGGGAAACCCTTTGGTTCAACAGACATTGGTTAATAAAGTGAGATTAAATGCATAAAGTATATTTGTGTAATTTAAAATATTTAATTATTGTAGGTTTGCTAATAAAAAATCTTTTGCTAATATGTTTATTTTATAATACACAGGAAAACAAAGTGTTACTTATTTGAAAAAGTAACTCATATAATCAATTTTAAGTTTAAAAATAATGCATTACTTTTCTAGTTACTTGAAAAAGTAATCTGATTACTTGCGTTACATGGTTCATCGATCACTACTTTTTTAGTACCATCAACCTCTGCTTCTCCTCAGATATAAACGAGTGTAAGATGATTCACAGCCTGTGCACGAACGGCCGCTGCAGGAACACCATCGGCAGCTTCCGCTGCAAGTGTGACGGAGGCTTCGACTCTGGACTCCGACGAGAGGAACTGCACAGGTCAGTCCACACACACACACACACACAACAGACACTCTCACATACACACATTTTCAAAACTTTTTGAATTTAATGTACTTAGAGAAAGTGTTCAGAGATCAGAATAAAGAACTGAAATAATTACAGTTACTTGTGATTTAATTGCTATAAACACTGTATAGACTATAGAACAATTCTATATAAAACAATAGTGGATTTAGCATAAAAATGTAACTTCTAATGTTACAATGAACGTTTAATTTTACCCTTTAAATAGCTCAGTCAGTTTATGAATAATTTATGCACTTTTATATTATTTGACAGAATTAAAAGAACACTTTCATATCTATTCTTGTATTGTTCAACTGGTCGATTGATTGATTGATCTTTATTTTTAATGTAAATTAATTAATCAGGGAAGAAAAAAATGGGAAAAAAAAACAGATGAACAACAAAATAAAACTCCATACTTTCCAATACAAAAAGGTTAATATGGTGTTCAGTAACAGCAACACTTTAAAGAGAAAGTCATTGGTACAGTAATCTAATTGTACTGATGATGTCATTCAGTAGCTACTTTACCCAATCCTTGTGTTTTGACTTTGGTCTAGAAATCAGCACTTTTAAAATGAGGCTTCTCGTATGTTTGTGTTTTCCATGCCGTGAGAGTCAAACACACACACAGTTGAGGAGGGGAATTACAATAAGCAGGATCTTAATTCTTTGTTTATTTTCAGACTTTTTTGTCTACAGTTAGTCATCTTGAGGCCCTCTGGTTGTTTTAAGAACCGCTGGTAAAAGCGGTGAAGAGACTGTCTTCAGTTATTTTGTATATATCTATACACACACTGTATATATGTGTGTGTTCACAGACATCGACGAGTGTCGCATCTCTCCTGACCTGTGCGGTCAAGGCACGTGTGTGAACACAGCCGGGGATTTCCAGTGCGAATGTTTCACTGGATACGAGAGCGGATTCATGATGATGAAGAACTGCATGGGTGAGACTGGCACACACGTTCCAGAAGCTGTTTCCATCCAACACACAACTGGAATAACGCATAAAACATTGTGAATTAAGCAGTGTTCTCCCCGCGTGTGTTCAGGAGAACAAAATCACCACTGGGAAACTGGTGTAAAATATCAGTGATAAAACTCAGTTGCTTTAATGCTGTTTCCCAGGTGTGTTGAGTGTTGTGCTGCTGATGTGTGTTTCAGACATCGACGAGTGTGAGCGAAACCCTTTGCTCTGCAAGAGGCGGCGAGTGCATCAACACCGAGGGAAGCTTTCGCTGCGAGTGTCCAGAGGGCCATGAGATCGCCCCGACGGCTCTGCGTGCTTGGGTACAGTGTGTGTGTGTGAATGCATGTATAGTTGCATTAATGATTACGTGTGTATGTGAATGCATGTATAGCTGCATACTTGCATTAATGTTTGTGTGTGTGTGTGTTGATGGGGACATCCTGTTTTCAAAACATCCTGAATTCACAGTTTTAGGTCAAAGTCATGTTTATTGTGTGTGTTTTTCTGCAGATATTAATGAGTGTGAACTGAGTGACAAGCTGTGCCGGAACGGTCAGTGTGTGAACATGATCGGGCGCTATCAGTGCTCCTGTAACACCGGCTACAAATCCAGCGAAAACAGAGTGGAGTGTGTGGGTAAGACACGCAAACACTCACGCCACTGACGTTCACATTAGACGTGGCGTTTCCCACATGATTCGCTGTAACACACACCAGAGCAGAGTTAGTGGTGCGAGTTAATCCGGCTGTTGATGATCTAGAGTCTAAAGAGAGATACATGCGTCAGAATCAACCCCAAGGTCAGCGGAGATTTATACAATTGCACTTTCTCTCCCCTCAAATATAAGTTAAAGCTGCAGTCGGTAGGATTGACAGCTAGTGGTGGAAACAGGAACTGCAGTCCAGATCAGAATATCAGAGATCCTGGTTTCTCACGTTCCCGCCTCCACGGACTCGAACACGCAACAGGAGCGAGTGTGAAAGTCAAATACTGACAAACTAAATTTATTTATCTCACAGTGGAAATGTGTGTGAAATGGCTCTTAGTGTTTATCAGAGAAGCGAGTGTGTGAACATGTTTCCTCAATATATGCATCAATAATAATATCAATAAGTGCTGAAATGTTGTGTGTGACACGTGTGTGTGTTTCAGATATTGATGAATGCACCATTGAGAACGGCGGCTGCGAGACTTTCTGCACAAACTCAGAGGGAAGTTACGAGTGCAGCTGTCGCCGTGGTTACGCCCTCATGCCTGACCTCAGGAGCTGCACAGGGTGAGACGCACACAGACTCACTCAAACACACACACCGGTTCACACACAGACTCAAATGCACACAAACTCACTCACACACACACTCACTCTCTGATCTCACGCCCGTGTTGTGTGTGTGCAGACATCGACGAGTGTGAGGACAGTCCTGAGATCTGCGATGGCGGGCAGTGCACAAACATCCCGGGGGAATTCCAGTGCCTGTGTTACGATGGATTCATGTCGTCTGAGGATATGAAGTCATGTCTGGGTAAATCTCACACACACACACACACACACACTCTGCTAGGCTGATTGAGCGAATACAGCGTTCATCAGACAAACACTGCATGCTTACTCGAACATGTACTGTGGTAATCATCTGTATTCTTTACTGATGGAGCCATAACACAGGTTTTTATTATTTTTATGTATTATTATTTTTATTTATTGATTGTAACAATAAAACACTTCAATCATGCAAATGTAAAACAATAAGTAAAATGATGTAACTTACTAACATTTTTTTATTTAATCACAAAAATGTAAGAAAAAATATTTGAAATGAAAAACAATCACAATATAACACTCACTGAAAGAATAATTATTAAAATGTAAAAAGATAAAAATGAAATAAAAAACAATCAAAATAAAATTTTTATTGAAAACTAAAAAATATATTGTTGTTTAGCTGCATTTGACCATTAACTGCCATCAGAGGACTGTGAATATGGGAATGATGATAAATATTAACTTAATTTAAAGTAATTTTATATTTATATTTATTAGTAGTATATTTATTGTTTATTAAAGTAGTATATATTTATTATATGTATATTTGATCTCGAATGTGATATAAAACTGAATCTGTTATAGTGCATGAATGCTCATTCAGTGAGAATGTGAGAGGATTACCTTCTGACAACACTGCACAGGAGACTTTAATCTGTGTGTGTTGTGTGTGTGTGTGATACAGATGTGAACGAGTGTGAGCTGAATCAAAATATCTGTCTCGAGCGGGAACTGTGAAAACACAAAAGGCTCATTCATCTGTCACTGTGACCTCGGATTCTCCGTCAGGAAAGGGACGACAGGCTGTACAGGTGAGACGCCCTAACACAAAAACACACACACTCTCACTCATGAACCAGTAGTGTGTTGCTATGCGGTTAGAGCCGTTGCTAGGCGGCAGTGAATCCCGCTGAAGGAGATCCAGAGCTCATGTTTCCCTGTGCCTGAGTCAGTGTTCAGGAATCTGCAGCCGAGGGAAACACACGCCACATGTCCCGGGACCTCGGGATGCTTTACACGTGAGGAACTCTGGGAGATATTCGGATTCCTGAGCACTGATCGATCGCTAGTGAAACGGCCCATAAGAGGCGGTTAACCAGCCCAACCACACAGGCGTTCCCAGAGTCCCTCGCTCACTCCTCAAATGCTCTTCTTACTTCATGCTTTAGTCTTGTGTCCAGTCCAAATATCTACAAGTTCTTAAATCAAGACACATTTACTAGACGAGTGAAATGACACGAGGGGAATTTGTGATTTCCAGGAGAATTAATCAAAATTAAGAGAGTTTATGCTTTAATGAAGAAAAATAATGTTCATTCAAACAGAAACAAGAATATTTTTCTGACCCCATTGGCCCCATTGATTAATTTACCCAGAAAACAAGACTCAGGGCCCTATACTCTCTGACACCTGAAGGGGTGTGTATCAGACCTTCATAATCATCGACACGACACATGTGATGAGGGTTATGCATGTTTATGTCAACTATCAGTAAGTGTTCCTTCGCTCAGTCATGGTATTTTAATATCATGTGTGTGTGTGAAGTGTTGCCGTTGTGAAACTCTGAGTGTTGTTTGTTTCTGTCCCGAACCCTTCTCCGCACATCTGCAGCTGATTGCTTCTCTGTGTATTTTTACTGGTGATGATTTTAATGTCTGTCATTTATAAACGTCCCGCCGTGAGCTTCGTTTAATGAGATGTTTTCCAGGCATGATGAGATTGAAGTTTGATCGTAATGAACCGAAGGTCGTTTGTTTGAGTTCTGCTCGTTTCACTGTTGGATTGTGGGATAATTCATCTGCCGGAGGAGCAGGCAGTGATTGATGACTGTTTGTAGGTCAGAAGACCAGTGTGTGTGTGTGTGTGTGTGTGTGAGAGAGAGAGAGCGCATGAGTGTGTGTGCGTGAGAGAGAAAGAGAGAGCGTGCGTTTGAGTGTGTGAGTGAGAGAGAGAGAGCATGTGTGTGTGTGTGTGTGTGTGTGTGTTCCTCATCAGATGTGTTTTAACTGGCCCATCAGCACTTGTAAATAAGGCTGACATCATCAGTGGTCATCAGCTTCATGGGCGTAGTTGAAGTGTCTGAGGTCAGAGGTCATTGTACATATACTCTCTAACACGCACACGCGACACTCTCTCTCTTACTCACACACGCACTCTCTCACTCACACACACACAGTAAGTTATTTTATATATTTGGTCTGCACAGATCATCTCTATCATCACTTCATGTGTTTTTGCGTTAGCTGTGTGTAATTTGACTGACATCATAATGAGTCTTTATTGATGAGCTTGTTTATCTGAGATTAATTCCCATCAGGCCACTGCCGTTCGTTCTGGAGTAAACAGTGAAGCGCTCCGTCACTTCCCTCTCTCTCTCTTAATCTCTTTGATTCAGTGTCAATCGGCACATATTTGCTGGATTAGATGTGCTCTAATAAAAGTGCAGCTCGTCAACAAGACAAGAAATACAGACAGAGAGAGAGAGACTGACAGAGAGGGAGAGAGAGAGATACCCAGACGGAGAGAGAGACACTTACAGAGAGAGAGGGAGGGCGGAGAGAGGGAGACACAGATGGAGAGAGAGAGAGAGCGAGAGACACCGACAGAGAGGTTGATCTGCTCTGGTTATTTCAGGACACAGAGAGCTGGAGTCTGTTGCTCTAATGAGACTCAAGGATGGAACAGAAAGTGATGAACTTCATCAGACATGTTCACACACACTCTTTACACACACTCATTAGATGGACACTAACCGCTCACAGGACCCTGGGTCCAAGCATGCACAACAGGAAATGATGTCAAACTCCAGGAAGGGGCCGTTGACATGGACAAACTTTTTCATGGGTCACCAAACTTTAGTTCAGCAAGAGATCTCGTGTGTGTGTGTGTGTGTGTGTGTGCATGTGCCTGTTATATATATTTTAGATGCGTTTTGTGTGTTATTCACGGCTGAAAGCAAATGCTACCACCCCGGTTGACGTACACACGCATACACACTCTATAGACTGAAGTTTGTGACTCCCTCTTCATGTGTGTGTGTGTGTGTGCTTTAGACATCAACGAGTGTGAGATCGGGGCCCATAACTGCGACCGGCACGCGACCTGCACGAACACGGCTGGAAGCTTCAGGTGCAGCTGCGCTCCGGGCTGGATCGGGAACGGCATCAAGTGCAAAGGTGCACACACACACTCCTGAAACACACACCAGCACTGACGGATGCAGGACACACTGTGTTTGCCTGTAGTTTCTCGCCTTAATTACAGAACAACACAGCAAGGATCATAAACTGAAGTTCTTAAAGAATGGAGAATAAAGAAAGACGAGATCTGATTTGACGTGTGTGTGTGTGTGATTGCAGATCTGGATGAGTGTTCGAACGGCACACACCTGTGCAGCTCCAGCGCTGACTGCATGAACACCATGGGCTCCTACCGCTGCGTGTGCAAAGATGGATTCACCGGGGACGGCTTCTACTGCACCGGTACACACACACACACACACACACACACACACACACACACACACACACACACACACACACTAACCCGACCTCTAAACCTGCCCATCACACACACTCACACACACACACTTGTTCCTTCACACACTTCATGATGTCGTTGTTAACTGTGTGTGTGTGTCCTGTAGACACGGATGAGTGTGCTGAGAACGTGAATCTGTGTGAGAGCGGCCACTGTCTGAACGCCGCTGGTGGATATCGCTGCGAGTGTGACATGGGCTTCATCCCCACAGCAGACGGCAAAGCATGTGAAGGTGAGACACTCCTCCGTCCGTCTGTGTGTGTGTGTGTTTGTGTGTGTGTATGTTGTGTGTGTGTGATCGTCTCTCCAAAACCTGATGGATAAAATCAGTGTGTTTGTGCCTCAGTTCTTCCTGATCAGCTACAGCTGTGTGTGTGTGTGTGTGTGTCTCTCTCCACAGACATAGACGAGTGCACGTTTGCCGACATCTGTGTGAACGGACGCTGTCGCAATATTCCCGGACTCTTCCGGTGTGTGTGTGACCCCGGCTATGAGCTGGACCGGAGCGGGGAAACTGCACGGGTATCACATGACCTCACGCATACACACACGACTAGGGTTGGGCATCAGTTTAAATTTCGAAGTTTTCATCAATTCCGATTATTATCAATTCGTAATTTAGATTACAATAATGAAAAAAACACCTTAGATATCATTCACATTTAGTCTTATTGCAAAACATGTAATTATAGATGAATATCATGAGCACAAATCAACAGGCTGAAGAACACAAGCAACGTTTGCCTGTGGTTTAGAAACACCATAGAAGAACAACCAGCCGAAACTTATAAATGTACAGCATTATTAAACACAATAAACACTCAGTAATTAAATTAGAAAAACAAAGATACGATTGAAACAGTGTTTTTGGATTTTCAGGAACAAAATAACACTGCACTTTATTAATAAAATATACATTACAAATATAGTCAAAGTTATTCAGTCTGAGCGAGTGAGTTTGCCCTTGTCTTCTGTAGTGTGATTAGTGTCATTATAGAGACGGCAGCAGGAATATCAGTGCTGTCTCTTTAGAGATGTCCAATAGAGTTACACACGCGTGCAGAACAGAAAACACTCTATGGTCAGATTGAAGTGCATCAATAAAGAGGAATCGAAATGTACATTTTATAACAAGTATCCCATTCCTGACCTCAAGTATTCGATCTCAGAATTGTAAATCGTAGGTTACAAAATTGGTCATGGGTTTGATCTTCAGGGAAATCAAGAACTAATAAGAATGTAAACGTGGGCCTTGAAATGCAGTGTGAGTCACTTTGGATAAAAGCGTCTACTAAATGCATGAATGTAATCGGTTTCGATCCCCAACCCTACACATGACACACGTGAGACCTGTCCTCTCCTTTCATGCCTCATTTCTTCCTCTTCTTCCTCTCCATGTCAGATGTGAACGAGTGTTTGAACCCGACCACCTGCATCAGTGGGCTGTGCGTGAACACGGCGGGCAGTTACATCTGCAGCTGCCCTCCAGACTTCGAGCTCAACCCCACGGGAGTCGGCTGCGTCGAGTGAGGACAGGCTCACTTCAGTGACCAATCATCGGCATTATTCACACCAACCACATCTTCTCACAGATGAAAATTAGACCATAATTTAACTAATTTAACTAAATAAAAACCAATGAATGACAAAGAATATAACGAAAATCTGTTTTCGTCAGTGTGCACCAAAATCATTTACTTCTCTTTAATTGCTTTAATAATTATTAATTATATTTAATTATACAAATAAATATGTCTGCTTAAAAAAATAAGGAATTATATAAAGAATGCATATATCATTTATTGCAAAGAAGACTGTTCTATGTTAGAAAAAGTGGTTTTATTTCATTTTGAGATATTTGTGCTGTCAAATCTGTGTGAAATCTGTGCAAAAAGTGTGAATGATATAAACTCTGAGCAGAGTGTTAAATGAACACCGAAGCAGTGTTAAAGTAAATTAGATAATAAGGTGAATAATTGAGTGATGATTGAGCATTATCTGAAGACACCTAAAAGTAACAAGCAGAATCACTAATGGAGAAAACTGTCATTTTTAAGTCATCATTATGATGATCAGTGTTTGCTTTAGTTGGGCTCTGGACCCTGAAATCATTGTTGTTTTGACCCTGAAATCATCTTGTTGTGCTGCTGTACCTGAGTTATAAAAGCCAGATGACAAATAGAAATGGTGATCTGTGTGTATTGCATGTTCAAACTTTAAAATCACTCATATTAGCACATTTAATAGATGTTTTCTCCGGGAGATTATAATGTGTTGGTGAGACCAGTGTTAAATCCGTTGGCAAAATACTTTGACTAAAACTAAATCAAAATTTGCTGTCAAAATTAACAATGGGTTAGACACGTTCAGCTCCAGACAGCTTCAGCTCATGAGTGTGTGTGTGTGTTGCAGACACTCGCTCTGGAACCTGCTTCCTGGAGGTCCACAGTCGTGGTGACGGCTCGGACAGTCTGAGCTGCTCCCACTGAGATCGGCGTCGGCGTTTCCAAAGCGTCCTGTTGCTGTTCCCTGGGTCAGGCCTGGGGGTCACCCTGCGAGTCCTGCCCACTGCTCAACTCCTGTAAGCCTCACACACACACACACACACACACACGAGCTCTAGTTTTGTTCACTAATTGTTATTGTTTCTCCCTCAGCCGAGTACAAGATTCTGTGTCCCGGAGGAGAAGGATTCCGCCCCAATCCCATCACGGTGATACTAGAGGGTAGATCTAGAGTGCACACACACACACACACACACCCACACACCCGTTCTCCAGTGCTGTGTGTTGACTGTTGTGTCTGTGTGTCAGATATCAACGAGTGTCAGGAGCTGCCTGGTCTGTGTCAGGGAGGAAACTGCATCAACACGTTCGGCAGTTTTCACTGCGAATGTCCGAAAGGTTTCGAACTCAACGGAGACACCCGGATCTGTGAAGGTCAGGCGAACGTCCTCTCTCACACACTCTTTCTGTCTCGCTCACCAAGTTAAGTCTGTTTCATTCGATACAGTGCTTTACACACAGTACGCTGTTTCATAGAAAGCTTTCGGGAAACCAGCCGGAAACTAAACAAGCATAAAATATAAATAAGCTGCAAAAAGCTCAGCCAATCAGGACACATTTGAAGATTACTGTACACGACACTACCAGTCAAACACTTTTAAAAGAAGTCTCTTCTGCTCACCAAGGCTGTGTTTATTTGATTAAAATTACAAAAAGAAAACAGTAAAATTGTGAAATATTATTAAAATGTAAAACAAAATCAATACTTTCATTCATCTAGGATTAATTAATTTAATCAAAAGTGACAGAAAACCCATTTATAATGTTACAAAAGATCATATTTCAGAGAAATGCTGTTCTTTTAACTTTCTATTCATCAAAGAATATGTGAAAGAAACTGTGTTCAACACTGATAATAATCATAAATGTTTTTTGAGCATCAGATCCTCATATCAGAGTGATTTCTAAAGGATCATGTGACACTGAAGACTGGAGTGATGATGCTGAACATTCAGGAATAAATTACATTTTACTATATATTAGCATAGAAAACAGATATTTTAAATTCTCATAATATTTAAAAATATTACGGTTTTTTTTTTAGCAGAAGAGACCTTTAAAAACATAAAACATCTCACCGATCCCAAACTTTTGACTGGACCTCTCTCTGTGGGCGTGGCCACCAAGAGCAAAGTGACAGATTTAGAAACCAAGCAAAAGACAAAATGTTGTGCTCGGTTCAGGACCCTGTGTGAACTACGATTGAACGACTCTTATTAAAATTTAAAGTCACATGACATAAACACATTAGTGCTGCAGCCCATTATAATCCGTGATAGTGATAGTAATGAACGCACTACTTCCCTTTGACGTAACAACAGGCCTAGACGCGATGTCAATCTGGACCAGTTAGAAGTGAAATATGTTTAAAATGTAAGAATGAAAAGATCCACTGTGTGTGTAGATGTGGATGAGTGTGAGCGGCCTGGCATCTGTGGACCGGGTCAGTGTTACAACACTATTGGCAACTACACCTGCATCTGCCCACCGGAGTACATGCAGATCAACGGGGGAAACAACTGCATGGGTGAGTCTGCGCAATGATTATCACGTACGTTAATAATTAACGGTGTTGTTAGCGGTATATTTATTAGGGATGGGCGAGAAAATCTATCTAAATATGAATCTCTATTCTATCTTCTACCGATTCACTGATTTCAACAATCGATTTTCTAAAGTGTTCTTTAACTTTGCATTACTTCTTAAAGGTATAGACACGTAATACTTGTATTAAATTACAATAAGCTGTGAAAAGAACTTAGATTTTAGAGCTAATGGTCAAATACACACACACTTTTGTCAAAATGCATATCGTGGGGATTATTCATGTAAACACACACTTGCGAATATAAACTGTATTAGATCCATGCATTCATTCTTATAGTTGCCGTCTGTTTCATTAATGTAAATAAAAAAAAAAAAAATCTCACTGCTTTTGTCTGAATCCCTTTTGAATCTTGAAAACGTCCCTTTTTGCCGATTGTGACGTGTTTGCTGTGGTGTGTGTGTGTTCAGACATGCGTAAGAGCTTGTGTTACAGGAACTACTACTCCTGATAACGCCACCTGTGATGGAGAACTCACCTTCAACATGACCAAGAAGTTCTGCTGCTGCTCGTACAACATCGGCCGCGCCTGGAACAAACCCTGCGAGCGCTGTCCCGTCCCCAGCACCAGTGAGACACACACCTCACATCGCTTTCACCCAAACCAAATGAGGAATGGATGGAAGCTTGTTTCCGCCACAGAATAAAACATTTGATTAGCATCAAATGAACATGAATGAACATCAGAAGGAATGTTGTTTTAGCCGAGGAGAGACGTCAGTACACCATTTTTAAAGTTCAAATCATCCAACGTCTGATCTAGTAACTCTCCTGACTGCTTTGTCGGACAAAAATGGTGGATTCGGCGGATGGCGGATTATGATTGGTCAGATCGCCTGTCAATCAAACTCTGTGAAGGGTCAATTGTGGAAGCCAAGCCTAAAGGGATAAAAAGACTGACAGTTCTGACTTTATAATACACAATTGCATGTTATAAAGTAAGAATTGTGAGATTTAAACATGTATGACTTTATAACAAGCTATTGTTAGTTTATATCTCACAATTCTGACCTTGAAATTGACAGTAATTGAATTAAAGTCAGGACTGCAAGATATAAACTTGCAATTGTGAGATAAAATGTAGCAATTTTTTTATTTTATTTTTATTCTGCTGTGGAAACAAGCTTCTATAGAATACAGCAAGTGATTGAGACATGAACACAAGCAGAACAAAGTCTCAAACATTGTTTAGAAGTGAACAGGGGAAGCATAGAAGAAAGAGGCTGTTTCTTGAATATAGTCATGGATTCGACACACACACACACAGTCATGACCGTGGCATGGTTCTCTGCTGCAGATGAGTTCGCTGTGCTGTGTGGAAGTGAGAGACCGGGATATTTCATTGACATCTACACTGGACAAGTCATTGGTAAACACACTCATCACACACACTTTAAGACATTCAAACACAGTTCTGTGTCCCTCTGAGACTTCACATCCAGCCTGTGTGTGTGTGTGATCCGCAGACATCGACGAGTGCCGTGAGATCCCCGGCCTGTGTGCTAACGGCGTGTGCATCAACATTGTCGGCAGTTTCCGCTGTGAATGTCCGATGGGTTTCGTTTATAATGACAAGCTGCTGATCTGTGAGGGTAAGAGCTCCATCTGTGCCTCTGAAAGCTCATTTATCCTCGTCTGATCCTGGAGTCTCATGTCTGTAACGGAAACAGCCGAATGAGTGACGCGCTATGAGAAAATGAGATGATTTCTTACCACATGAGATGCACTGTGTGTGTGATGTTCATTTTTTCACTCTACTAAAGCATAAGTATGTTTGACGATCTCCAATGTTTTGAGTTTGGACTGCAGTACCTGTTTCGAACCACTAGCTGTTATTCCTACAGATGCACCTTCTAAGTATGTTTGTGATGTGTGTGTGTGTGCAGATATTGACGAGTGTCAGAACGGTCCGGTGTGTCAAGCAGAACGCCGTCTGTCTGAACGTTCCTGGAAGTTTCCGTTGTGAGTGTAAACCTGGATACCGGCAAACTCCCACCCAGCAGTGTGTCGGTGAGTGTGTGTCAGACATTTCCAACTCATAATGCTGCTATTCGGATATCAGAGTTAATAGAACAAAAAAGCAACAGCAGCCATCATGCTTAGCAGGAAACCAGCTGTGATGGTGTGTGTGTGTGGATAGAGAGAGTGTGTGCGCGTGTGTGGATGTTTGTGTGTGTGGATCATGACTAAGACATATTGCACCTGAAGTTAAAGTGTGGTTTGATGTGATCTCTCTCGAGATCGGTAACGAGTGTGCTGAGAATCCAAACATCTGCAGTCCGGGTCAGTGTATCGACACGGTGGGTAGTTACCGCTGCCTCTGCCCCAACGGCTTCACATCCACCCCAGACCTGTGTATTGTGAGAGACCCGTCTGTCTGACCATCTGTGTGCATCCTCATGTAGATAACTAACTATCTGTGGTCTGTTCATAACTAACCATCTATCTGTATTCATAACTAACCATCCGCTTGTATTCAGTAACTAACCATTCGCCTGTGTTCATCACTCAACCATCCGCCGTGTTCATAACTCAACCATCCACTTGTATTCATACACTAACCATACGCCTGTTCATAACTTAACCATCCGCCTGTGTTCATAACTAACCATACGCCTGTGCTCATAACTAACCATCCGCCACTAACCATCCACCTGTGTTCATAACTAACCATACCGCCTGTGCTCATAACTAACCATCCGCCACTCCAACCATCCGCCTGTGTCTCTTAACCATCTGCCTGTGTTCATAACTAACCATCCGCCTGTGTTCATAACTGACCATCCACCTGTGTTCAAAACTAACCATCCGCCTGTGTTCATAACTTAACCATCCGCCACTAACCATCTGCCTGTGTTCTTAACTCATCCGCCTGTGTTCATAATTAACATCCGCCACTAACCATCTGCCTGTGTTCTTAACCATCTGCCTGTGTTCATAACTAACCATCCGTCACTAACCATCCACCTGTGTTCTTAACCATCCACTTGTGTTCTTAACTGAACCATCCGCCACTAACCGTATGCCTGTGTTCTTAACTAACCATCCACCTATGTTCATAACTAACCATCTGCCTGTGATCATAACTAACCATCCGCCTGTGTTCATAACTAACCATCCATTCGCCTGTATTCATAACTAACCATCCATTCGCCTGTGTTCTTAACTAACTAACGTCTGTATTCATAACTGAACCATCCGCCTGTGTTCATAACTAACCATCCGTTAGCCTGTATTCATAACTAACCATCCGTCTGTGTTCATAACTAACCATCCATTTGCCTGTGTTCTTATAACCGACTAACTTGCAATTAACGAACTAACTAGCTAACTAACTAACTAACTAACTAACGTCTGTATTCATAACTAACCATTCGCCTGTGTTCTCTAACTAACTAACATCTGTATTCATAACTAACCATCCGCCTGTGTTCATAACTCAACCATCAATTCGCCTGTATTCATAACTAACCATCTGCCTGTGTTCATAACTAACCATCCGCCTGTGATTATAACTAACCATCCGCCTGTGTTCATAACTAACCATCCATTCGCCTGTATTCATAACTCAACCATCTGCCTGTGTTCATAACTAACCATCCGCCTGTGATCATAACTAACCATCCGCCTGTGTTCATAATCTAACCAACCATCTGTGTTCATAACTAACCGATCCGCCTGTGTTCATAAAATAACTAACCCAACCATATGTGTTCAATATACTAACCAACCATCTGTGTTCATTAACTGACTAACCAACCATCTGTGTTCAACTAACTAATCCAACCATCTGTGTTCATAACTAGCATCCGGTGTCATACCTTAGACCATCTGTGTTCATAACTAACCAACCATCTGTGTTCATAACTAACTAACCAACCATCTGTGTTCATAACTTAACCAACTGCCTATGTTCATAACTAACCATCCGCTGTGTTCATAACTAGCTAACCAACCATCTGTGTTCATAACTAACCAACTGCCTATGTTCATAACTAACTAACTATCTGCCTGTGTTCATAACTAACTAACCACCTGTGTTCATAACTAACTGTCCATCTGTGTTCATAACTAACTAACCACCTGTGTTCATAACTAACCGCCTGTGTTGTGTGTTCAGATGTGGGACGAAGTGTGCACGTCAGCCGCGTGGAAATGGAACCTGTAAGAACACTGTGGGCTCCTACAACTGCTTGTGTTACCCAGGATTCCAGCTGTCAGCACAACAGGCGACTTGCATCGAGACACACACACACACACACACACACACAAATATTTATTTATTTTGAATGTGTTTGTGTTAGACGTATGTTTTGTGTATGTGGTTCAGACACCGACGAGTGCACGGGCGCTGCGGGCTTGTGTTGTCCAACGGAAAGACTGCATCAACCCGGTGGGCTCGTTGTCTGTGTGTGTCTGTAGAAGGGCATTGCAACTCTCTCCTGACGGCCGGATGTCTGTAGGTGAGTCACGGAGCTGGTGTGTCTGAGAGATAAAGTGTTGCTTGCTGTGTGAGAGATCAGTGTGTGCGTGTGTGTGTGTGATGGTGAGCACCGTTTCACGGGGTCAGCGTTGGTGTGTGTGTGTGTGCATGTGTGTGTGTGTGTGTGTCAGAGATGGGAACGGTTCCAGGGTTGGGTTCAGTTTGTGTGGAGGGGGTCAATTTCAGCGTGTCTACTGAGCTGGGGGAGGATGGTGTTTGTGACTGAGAGTGCAGTGCGTGTGTGACTGGGCAGGTTCTCTGGGTCGGGTCACGTGTGTGTGTGTGTGATGGGCAGGTTTCTGGGTCTGGGTTAGAGTGTGTGTGTGTGTGTGGCGGCAGAGTTCTAGGGGTCGGGTTACGTGTAGGTGTGTGTGTGATGGGCAGGGTCGAGCAGGTCAGGGTGTGTGTGTGTCTATGTGTGTGTAATGGGTTAGGCTTAGGGGTCAGGTCAGTGTGTGTAGGAAAAAGAGTGTGTGTCTGCGAGTGCGTGTGTGTGTGTTGACTTCTCACATCCCACATGCTCCTGTGCTCTTCGGCTCGGGCATTCACAGAGTGTGTGGTCAGCCCTGGCACCTGCGGCCCCGTGACGTGTCAGGAACCTCGACGGCTCCTACAGGTGCATCTGCCCGCCGCGCTCTCCTGCGGAACGACCGCTCAAGGTGCGTGTGTGTCGCTTCACCACGATACCTCGCGGCGTCATGGTCTCACTGCTCACACACTCTCCTGTTATCTCCGTAGCAGCACGCCTAGCAACATCTTCAGAAATCTGGTTAAAGTGTGTGTAAATGAAGGAGACTTCGCCGCACCGCGCGCTATCCTGTGTGTTCCTGCTCAGATATCGGCGCAATGCTCTCAGACTCCCTGAGGTCTGCATCTTTGGGAAGTGTGTGGAGCACGGCCGGCAGCTTCCCGTGCGGATTGTCCCGAGGGGTTCCCAGCTCTACCTCGTCCGGGGAAGAGATGTTGTGGGTGAGTGACATCACTGTTATAGCCTTCAGTCAATTCTTCTATATTCTGCTCTTCACAATACACATCACAGTCAGCTTTACAGAAAATGAAAATAAACTCCGTTTCCTGCCGTCTGTCAGATATCCGTGTGAACTACTGCTACACTCAGTTCTGAGACCGGGCGCTGTCTGTCCCCGAAGCCGCTCAACACCACCAAAGGATCCTGTTGCTACAGCGCCATGCCGGGCCAGGGGTGGGGCGACCCGTGCGAGATCTGCCCCTCCACTGAGGACGGTGAGCACACACACACACACACACTCATACACTCATATATAGCTATATCTGTGATGTTTGTTCATGTGCGTTATTCGATAATTCACACACACATGATTTGATGTCAGTAACAGTTAGTGTGTGTGTGTGTGTTCCAGAGGCTCGTATAAGCGCTGCTGCTCCACCATGGGAAAGACTCTCACTATAAACGAAGAGGCTGTCGGTGAGTGTCAGAGAATCACACTCCTTGAACATGTGTCCATGAACACACACTGATCACACACACACTGATCTCACACACTGATGTTCCAGATGTGGACGAGTGTGCGAGAACCCGGCATCTGCAGGAACGGTCACTGCATCAACACAGACGGGACGTTCCGCTGGAGTGCCCCTTCGGATACCGAGCTCGACTTCGCCGGGATCAACTGTGAAGGTCAGAGTTCAAACACATCACGCCAGGGCCTCATTTACTACAGCACACAACACAGATCACTTCAGAAACTAATCAACTATGAAACATTTAATTCAGCGATGGGCAATATTAGCACTGCAGCTTGTTATTATAGTAATGGAGTATTCTGCTGATTATTCCATCCACCAATCCAGTGATTCGGATCACACACAGATACAAGTGAACATTACACACACACAACATTACTGAACACACACACAACATTATTGAACACACACACAACATTATTGAACACACACACAACATTACTGAACACACACACAACATTACTGAACACACACACAACATTACTGAACACACACGCACAACATTACTGAACACACACACAACATTACTGAACACACACACAACATTACTGAACACACACCCAACATTACTGAACACACACACAACATTACTGAACACACACACCAACATTACTGAACACACACACAACATTACTGAACACACACACCAACATTACTGAACACACACACAACATTACTGAACACACACACACAACATTACTTGAACACACGCACAACGTTACTGAACACACACGCACAACATTACTGAACACACACACAACATTACTGAACACACACACAACATCCTACTAAACACACACCCAACATTTACTCAACACACGCACAACATTACTGAACACACACAACATTACTAAACACACACACAACATTACTGAACACACACACAACATTACTGAACACACACACAACATTACTAAACACACACCCAACATTACTGAACACACAAATATATCATTAAAAGCAGTAATAATCTGTTCAAATAAAGGATCAAAATAAGAAATATACTTTATACCAAATATAATGCTGAGTGCTTTAATTATGTTAAATGTGGTCTGAAAAATCAAGACATTTGGAAATTTAAGTCTGGAAAAATGTGTTGAACCTTATTCTGTGGTCATGTGACATGCATCTCCGTCATGTGTGTGTCCATCCTCGTCCTCCTGAGACACGAACGAGTGTGAGCTGGGGAACCCGTGTGGGAACGGCACCTGCACAAACGTGGAGGGAGCGTTCAGAGTGCAGCTGCGACGAGGGCTTCGAGCCCGGACCCATGATGACCTGTGAAGGTCAGTCACCTGATGATGATGATGATGTACTTCCTGTCAAAACAATAGCCATAACTATAACAATATATAGCAACAACTCTACTGATTATGCTGGATTTGCTGACGCCGTCCACACCACTGAGTGCCAGTGTGAACTTGATTATAACATGTGACATGTTTGCAGATGTAAACGAGTGTTCCCAGAATGCTCTGCTGTGTGCATTCCGCTGTGTCAACACGGTGGGGTCGTGACGAATGCAGATGTCCAGCGGGTTACGTGCTGAGAGAAGACCGACGGATGTGCAAAGGTAAAGACGAGTGGCACACACACACACACACACACACACATCATTAGGGCTGCAACGTGTTTTCTGTCTGTGCTGTTGGTCTTAAAGTGACAGTAGCCTAATAGCCCTCTTGTTGTCTGTGTCATTAATATTAATAATAGCTTTAACAAAGATAAAAACAAATAGTTAGGCTTAGATATTAATTTCTTTACCTAAATACTGTTAGACTTTGTAACTTTATTTAGTTTCATCTCTGCCTATTTGTGTATTTGTTCTTATTTTATTACTGACTGTTTTCTTGTCTTTAATAATAATAGAAATAAGTTAATCAGATTTATTTATTCTTTTGCATCAGTACTCAAAAAACGGAAATGTATGCAAACTGTGAATGTTTGTGACGGGTTGCAGCGCCGCATATCACGGGCGTAACCCTTCAGAGCCTGGAGCCAAAAGATTTATTGACTGTAAAATTCTAAAACAATGTGCAGGCGATCATCTTTTTCAATAGAGTTATTGAACAGTGTTCTGTGTGGTGAGTTTGTAAATAGAATTTAAATAGACTAAAATAAAATAAAACAATAATTTTGATTATTATTGAATACGTGTAACCCTAAATTAAAAATTAGAATATTGTGAAAAGGTTTCATATCTGTAATCCATAATCATCACAATTATAACAAATAAAGGCTTGAAATATCTCACTTTGCATGTAATGAGTCTATATAATATATTAGTTTCACCTTTTAAGTTGAATTACTGAAATAAATGAACTTTTGCACAATATTCAAATTTATTATTTGTATTTAGTATTTATTATTTTAAGCAGTCTAAAACACTTCATATCTCTCTGTTCATATTCTTCGTTCCCACTCTGCCAGAGAGCTGCTGTCATTTGCTGACGGAAAGCATGAAATTACTGTGATATGTAAATAAAATGTTGTCATTTGAATGGTTTTGATAGAGGTGTGTGTGTGTGACGGGTTCTGAAGGGTTTCCCGCTTGTGTTCCTCAGACCAGAACGAGTGTGAGGACGGGCTGGACGACTGCGCCTCCAGAGGGATGACCTGTAAGAATCTGATCGGCACGTACATGTGCATCTGCTCGCCGGGATACACTTCGGAACCGCCCAACGGAGACAGCTGCGTGGGTGAGCCACACACACACACACACACACAGGCGCTCACATCAGGCGTTCACAGTCCTGACGGGTGTGTTTGTGTGCAGATCTGAACGAGTGCGCGGCCAAGCCTGGCGTCTGTCGAGAACGGGCGCTGCGGAACACGGTGGAGAGTTACCGGTGCGTCTGCGATCAGGGCTTCAGTCCCAGTCCCAGCAGAACCGACTGCATCGGGTGAGAGTGTGACCCCGCCGGCACCGCCCATACAGGGTCATCCGTTCAGTCGAGCTCACATCAGCTGATCCTCTACGACCCCATCACTGTACTCATAAGCCAGTCGATCTGCATTCGTCACGCTATCATCTAAATCACTCTGTGTGTTTATGATCGTGTTTGTTTGCCAATAACAGCCGCTGTGTGTGTGTGTGTGTTAGATAACCGTCAGGGCTTCTGCTTCCTGGAGGTTCTCCAGACCATGTGTCAGATGAGTTCCAGCAGTCGGGTCAGCGTACAGGAAGTCCGAGTGCTGTTGTGACGGGGGTCGAGGCTGGGGGCCGAACTGTGAGATCTGCCCGTTACCCGGAACCACACACTACAGGAAGATGTGTCCGCTGGGGCACGGATACACCACTGACGGACAGGGTAACACACACACACACACACACTACAGGAAGATGTGTCCGCTGGGGCACAGATACACCACTGACGGACAGGGTAACACACACACACACACACACTACAGGAAGATGTGTCCGCTGGGGCACGGATACACCACTGACGGACAGGGTACACACACACACACACACACACACACACTACAGGAAGATGTGTCCGCTGGGGCACGGATACACCACTGACGGACAGGGTAACACACACACACACACACACTACAGGAAGATGTGTCCGCTGGGCACGGATACACCACTGACGGACAGGGTAACACACACACACTCAATCACTCACTCTCACACACACACATTCACTTGCTTACAAACACAAGTAGGCCTATTGTTATTTATCAGATGTAATGTAAAATCGAATTATTATTATTATTATATTTTTAATTAAAAAATGTTTTAATTGACTGAGAGATATCTGTGTGTGTGTGTGTGTGTGTGTTGTGCAGATATTGACGAGTGTAAGGTGATGGGGAACCTGTGTAAGAACGGTCAGTGTTTGAACACGCTGGGCTCCTTCAGCTGCGTCTGTAAACCTGGATACACCACTGACATCACCAGCACGCAGTGTGTGGGTGAGTCTCTCACACACACACACACACGTTACTGCTTATTGAGCTCGTCTCATAGACTCGGAACTGTGTGTGTGTGTAGATGTGGACGAGTGTGTTCAGGCTCCGAAACCCTGTAACTTCATCTGTAAGAACACCGAGGGCGGGTACCTGTGCTCCTGCCCACGAGGATACCTGTTACAGGACGACTCCAAGAGCTGCCGGGGTAACACACACACACACACACACACTTTAACTATTTATTTAAGTCAACTTAAAAGAAATGATTTACAGGGACTTGAATACTACAGATACAGTCAAATACAGGAACATAATCATGGAGCAGTGGCTTACAGCAGACCTTCATGATATTTACCGCCACTCTGCTGTTATGGATACAAGTAGCACACACATCACGCTCACACAAACATGCTCACACACTCACTCATACACACAAACACACACACATGCACACACACACTTGCGCGCACACACACATGCTCTCTCTCTCACACACACAGCATTCAATCTCTGACTCAAAAACTCACTCACTCACACACACACACACACACACGCACGCACAAGCGTTATTGAGTCTCAGACTAAATATCACTTCCTGCTGCCCCAGATCACTGATAAACACAAGCCTGATTGAACACACACATTATTTACGCTGGCACAGCGTCATGCCTGCAGTCTCAGAGTTCAGGTTCACCAGCGGGACTGAAGTGTGTGTGTGTGTTTGTGTGTCATTCTGACTCTCTCTCTCTCTCAGATCTGGACGAGTGCTCCACCAAACAGCACAACTGTCAGTTCCTGTGTGTGAACACGATTGGAGGATTCACCTGCAAATGCCCTCCAGGATTCACACAACACCACTCGGCCTGCATCGGTGAGAGCAGGAACACACTCCGCACACACTTACACTCGCACACTGACAACAAGGCTTTTCTTACTCAGCGTTTGTGTCTTGTTTCCAGTTCAAATATTGAAAAATTCATAAATCAAGAAGCATTTACTAGAGAAATGAAATGACAGAAAAACCTTTAAAAATAAAATAAAGTGATTTTGCTTAAAATAAGCTCGTTTTCCATTTGAAATTAGATGTTCGCCTAATTTAGATTTATTTTTTACAAAACAAAATATTCTTTCTTATGTAATTTTACTTCTCTAGTAAATGCTTCTTGATTTATGAATGTTTATATATTTAGACTGGAAACAAGACTGAAATCCTGCATGTTTGCCTGTAGCTGATGATGTCACAGGTCACGTGTGCTTCAGTGATGGTTTATTCCAGTATTTATGGTTTTCGTTTGGTTAACGCTAATAAAAGAGGCATGCGCTGGTACGGCTCACACTCGCCTCGATTCAGTCTCAGACTTGTTTACACGAGCAGATGTTGAAGAAGTGATGTCACGTCTGCCGTCTGGTGTCACGGTGACCAGCTGCCCGTTGTTATGGGATGCACCGCCTCTGTTGCCATGGCTACAGCAGCTGGTGTTTAGATGTGATCCATTAGCTGATATAAACAGCTGTAAAACACAAACCCATGACTGTCCTTGAGCCCTTCCCTTCCTGTTCTGCCACTGCGACCTATGAGTTAGAGTGATGAAGTGTGTGTGTGTGTGACAGATAATAACGAATGCACCTCTGAGCCGGGTCTCTGTGGCCCGAACGGAGTGTGTCAGAACAGCCCCGGCAGCTTCAACTGTGACTGTCAGAGAGGATTCGCCCTCGACCCCAATGGACAGCACTGTGAAGGTACACACACACTCTCTCACTCACACTCACACACACTCTCACAAACACACACACACACACACACACTCTCACAAACACACACACACTCTCACTCTCTCACACACACACTCTCACAACACACACACACACACACACACACTCTCACAAACACACACACACTCTCACTTTCTCACACACACACTCTCACAACACACACACACACACACACTCTCACTCTCTACACACACACTCTCACAAACACACACATCTCTCTCACACACACAGGACTGTGTCCATTAAAATATCCCACTAATACAGTGCATGTGTGTGTGTGTCAGACACGGACGAGTGTGACGGGAACCATCGTTGTCAGCACGGCTGTCAGAATCTGGTGGGCGGCTACAGATGCAGCTGTCCTCAGGGATACTTACAGCACTACCAGTGGAACCAGTGCGTCGGTGAGACACCTCGACATGTCTGTCTGGCCAATCAGAGCAGAGCAGACCAATCACAACAGACTGAGCCGTCTGGCCTGACCTTTGATCCCTGTGTGTGTGCAGATGAGAACGAGTGCCAGAACAGTCAGATATGTGGCGGCGCCTCGTGCCACAACACACTGGGCAGTTTCCGCTGCTTGTGTCCCGCGGGCTTCTCCTTCGAGCAGATGATGGGCGGCTGTCAGGACGTCAACGAGTGCAACTCCCAGAACCCCTGCAGTTACGGCTGCTCCAACACTGATGGAGGATACCTGTGTGGCTGCCCACCTGGATACCTGAGAGCGGGACAGGGGTCAGACTCTCACACACCACACACACACACACTGCTAGCCAGCTAACAGGGAACATTCTTACATCAACATTAATAGAACGTTCATTCTAAGTTATGTGTTCTTTAATGAACGTTCTCAGAACATCAGCACAAACGCATCATTTATACAGGGCCGTGGAACGTTTTGTCTGAAACTGTTTTTTGGAATGTTCGTCAAACTTCTTTTAAATGTTACTTCTTGATTTAGAACATTCAAAAGTAACTTTCCAATAATGTTTACAAAAGGAAATGTTCCCTTTACGTTCACATAACCAAGAAAAAAACGTTTTTTTATATAAAAACTACTTTTTGAATGCTCAGAAATCATTTTTAATGACTCAATAAGAACGTTTGCAAAATATTCTGAGAACATATTTGTTTATATCTGGGTTCACACACATTTGGGGTGAAGAACCTCTGTCGCCCCCTTGAGGACCGAACTCTCACTGCACACGCCACATTTACCTCAAGAGTTTCCAAGCAGCTTCACTTTAATACACAGGATTTTGAGGCAAACTTAATCAAATATGAGACAAATTCAAATTCTGCTATAAAGCAGCTCTAAATGATTTGAATAAAATATTAATAAATATTACAGTGCTATATAAATAATATAAAATTATTGCACGTCAGCGGCTGTTTAATGCTTTATAAACTCCTGTGTCAGCAGATGCACATTTCTGGTGTATTTAATTGGTTGTGTAAATCTGATGTGTGTGTGTGTGTTTTCAGTCACTGTGTCTCTGGAGCGGGTCTGTCTCCGCTGACTCCCTCGCCCGACGCCGACGAGAACTCGCTCTCCCCCGAGGCCTGTTACGAGTGTAAGATCAACGGATATCCAAAGAAGGGCCGCAGACGCAGGACGCCAACGCAACCGAGGAGCTGCAGGTAACCTTCACTGATGACCTCATCAGGTGTGATCCATGTATCATGTCAACACACAAGATATAAACTCTGGTGGGCGGCACAGGATTACCCATAAATCTAAGCATGGAGGATGTCATTACAGATGAGGTGGAGGTTTTGGGGAAACATCTGTTTCTTCATTTCTGCTGCTCAAACACACAACAATGCACAGATATGATCAAATTAGAGCACAAATATGCACTAAATATAGCGCTAGCAACACCAAGGTCATGGGTTCAACTCCCAGAGAAGGTTTGGACTGACCTTTTATGCCGTGTATGTCGCTTTTGATAAAAGCGTTTGCCAAATGCATCGATTAAAATGTCAAATGTAAATGTTTAACCCCTTAACTGTCACTTGCCCGTATACAGGCAATCTACATTTACTTCACTATATTACTATTAAATCCTAATCTAGTCATGACAAACTATATATCGTTGGAAAGGCCTAAGACTCCTAAATAGATATTTTAGCACTGTTTCTTTCTTACAAATTATGAATGAACAGTAATATATAAATTTATGACAAGAGTGCGCCTCAAAAAAATCTATGTCATAACAGGAGTTTCTGACCTTTGTCACAAAAAGTCGACGCACACACTTTTAATAATTGAAACTTTGTTTTTTAGTGCTAAAAGTTCATAATAAAACATAATTATTATTTGTCAATAAAAAAAGATACAATTATATTTTAAAAAGTAAGGTAAGAAGTACTCTAAAAAGTATAATATATTATATATATAAAAAAATATATATTTTTTTTATTATTATATCACATATTTTAGTAGTTATCATAAATTAGGTATTTGAAAGCTTACGAACTCAGAATTCATCCTGTGAAAATCGTTTTGAAATTGGACGTTGCGTTACCATAGAAACGGTATTTTTTTATTAGGCCCCTCCCCTTTTGGGCATCATCTTTCATAATTTATTATCAAAATCTTGACAAAACACATATCGTCAGAAAGGTCTGAGTCTTAAGGTTCCATATGTACTGACAGAAGTGATATTTGGATAGAAATTGATTAATTTGTTATGGCAGAATGCATACAATTAAATTCAATGGAATTCAATGGCACCCGGTGGCTATTTTTGGTATAACGCCTAAACAAAATCTCATGGGAACTTCAAAAAATTGTGATATCAACTTTAAATTTGGAACACAACTTGGTTAGATATATAGCTTTCATTTTATAGTAATTTTAAAGTAAAAAATATTTTGTAAAATATTTATTTTATATTAAATAAAATATAATAATAAATTATATTTGATTTACTGTAAATTATAACTTCCATAACTTTTCATACTTTAATTTTTTGAAGTGCTTTTACTTCAGTAATAATCTGCTGATTGTTTTCTTTAAAACAAGACCAAATATATATATATATATATATATATATATATATATATATATTCCAAAGCATTCTTGAATTACAACCATTTAAGTTTGTATAGTGCATTTTAATGTCAATTATCAAAAAGGGGGGTGAAAGGTTAAACTAATGACCCTCCTAAACACTCCCAAAAGTTTAAAAACAAGCAGTTTTGTTATAATTACTGCATGAATGACAGGATATGGTTTAACCCTTTGTTCTGTGCTGAAGATTTTGCCTAATTTGGTGTTCCAGGTCAAAAATGAATCTGAATAAATCTCTCAATATGGGTATTAACACCAAATATCAGATTCAGTCTTTTTTATCCACTTGTTTTCTGTCAGTTAGCACAGGTTTTAGGTTTCTTTTTGTATCTGACTGACTGTAGCGCTCATAGATTCACTAAAAATATTCACTCAAGCTTATTTAAATCAGTTCAAGAGGAGACACCTAAAACATGTGTCAATTGAAATAAAACATGATTGAATGCAGTGTTTTGCAATAGCACAACATTACCAGAGATTTATCAGCCATTTTTGACCCAGGAACATCACAAGTGTAACAAGGTGGATAAACCCCCCAAAAAAGTGCAGAAATAGTTTTTTAGGAAGTTGTTACACCCTGTGTGAGTAACGTCAATCCGTTTTAGTGCGCTAACATTTATTAGCATTATCCGGGGGGAAATCCTCTGACGGGAATACAGTACGAGGGCTAAATATAGCATCACTCCCAGTTTCTGCTCATTTATCTTGTGTCTGAATATGTGCGTGTGGGTTAAAGGAAACACCATTCCTCTAACGATCGGTGTGTGTGTTTCTCAAGAACGATCTGGACTCAGCCAGTGTGGACGTGGACGACACACTCCACCTCCATCTGAACATGAGCACGCTGAAGAGCAAAGACCACATCATCGAGTTCGTCCCGGCGCTGTCGACGCTCACACGATCACGTGCGCTACGCCATCGAGTACGGCAACGACGACGGCCTGTTCCTGATGAACCAGAAGCACGGCGTCAGCTACCTGCACATATCCAAGAAGAAGCCTCTCCAGCCGGGTGTGTATTCTCTGCAGATCCGCAGCGTGGGCCGGGCCGGCGGACTCGAGCCGGGGGACTCGGACTACCTCAGCGCGCAGCTGGGACACGCCCTGCTCATGCGAGTTCAGATCGTCCTGCACTGATCCAGCTAACGCACAGACTGCCGCCCACAGCTACGGCCAAAGACCAGCACCTGCCTCTCCACTAGCGCCGCGCGATTAATCGCAATCAAACCGCTGCGAATTACTTTAGCACGACTGATCGGTAGTAAACGCTGCTCCATCTGAACACCAGGGGGCGTCTCACACACACCAGAAGTCTCTGAATAAACCGAAGATTGAAACGCTTTAAACATGAGTAATAAACACACGACTGCCTTATTCTGTGTGAGAAGCGCGTCATCTCACAGAAGGACGCGCTCAGAGTGTGTTTGCAGTAAAAGCGTGTTGTTAAATGACGTCTTTTGTTAGATAAGATGGTCATAAAGGCTTCTTACGTTTGTAAAGACGTGTTGCTTCTTCAAATGCACGTTCTAAGTGACTCAAACCCAGTGTTTCCAGAGTGAGCAGCGTTTACTGAGCCGTGCTTCACTGACAAAATAATCGGTTTAAGTGTGATTACGTGGATATTGCGATTAATCGTGCAGCCCTGTTCTCCATCATACGCTCGCATCCCAATATAGACGCTGTGGAGGAACGGACGCGAGCCGCACGCGTGCCGAAGAGCCTCGCTCGCTCTCTCTCTCTTCTCGCCGCTCAATCTATCGCATCTTACTGCTGCTGCACTGCACACAACGCTCTCAAAGGGGGCGTTCACCCCAAAAATGAACATTAGCCCATGATTTACTCTCCCTCAACACATAGTGTGTATGACACTCTTCTTTCAGATGAACTGTCAGAGTTATATTACAAATGGCAGTGATTGGCTGTATAGTTTTTGAAGTTCATAAAAGTCCATCTTAAAGTGCTCCACACGGCACTGAGGGGTTAATAAAGGCCTTCTAAAGTGAAACGATGCGTTCATGTAAGAAAAACATCCATGTTTAAAACTTTTTGACTAAAATAATTCGCTTCCTGTAGATGGCCATGACATTTTTAATATAACTCTGATTGTATTTGTCTGAAATAAGAAAGTCATATACACTAGGACGACTTGAAGAGCGAGTAAATGAGCGCTAATTCTCATTTTTGTGTGTATTATCCCTTTAAACAGTGTTTTTGGCTTGTTTTCTAGTACAGATATTTAAACGTTCTTAAATCAAGATACTTGAAAAGCAAAATGACTTGAGATAGACTTGTTGTCTGAAATGGGTGCTTAAAACAACAAAAATTGCCAATGGAAATCAGAAAAGAAGCGTAAAGAGGTCCTACTGTTCGTTCAGTGTGTGATCATGAACAGCTCCCAGTTCTCCTCTATATGAGAGTCAGTGTTCCTGAACTCCTGAAACGCCTCCGTTGTAGTCTTGAGTTTCTTCCAGGAACACGTCACAATATTCCTCATTATAATAATTCAGTGCGCAGAATAAAGGGGCGGGGCCTGGTTGAGAGGAGCCACAATAATGGAGAATACGAGGAAATAATCAACGTCTGAAACAGGAAAACCTGTTCTAGTCGAGACCGGAAACATCATCAAGACTGTAAAAGAGCGTAATAGTTCCTCTTTAAATAACGGTACATTTACTGAGAAGCAGAATTACGTAAAGTCGCCCTGTAGTCAAGACTTTTACCCCTTTTAAACTCCTCTTTCATCACCAAAATTACATATTTAATAGTTTTTTCCTTGAAATGCCTTACTATATCTTGAATGTAACTCGACACCTCGCCTCATTTAGTATGCGCAGTTCTATGAATATGCAAATGAGCCCCGCCTCCACTCACTCACTCACTGGTTGACGATCACACGTTGATCTGATTGGTTAAAGGTGGTTTGTGACGTCAGAAACACCAGCGATTTCAAAGCGTGTTTTTGAGACTGTCTTTGGTTCACTGCAGTTTTAAGGAGGAAATACTCAGCAATGCTGTCCACTTATCAACTTACACATGGTAAAAACACCACATACACACGTAAACATTAAACGCCGGATTTACACCGTTTTTGTTTGTTTTTAGCACAAACACGCTTCATTTTGAAACATTTTTCAGTAAATAAGACCTAATACTGTCCTCATTCTGCTTCTCCAGTAAACAGATCTTGATTTAAGAGTGTTTATATATCAGTGCTGGAAGCCGAGACAGAACGTCATGTTTGGCAGTGTATCACGTGAGCGCATCGATTCATGCACTGTAATAATCGTCTTCAAGCGGCTGACCGACGCTTCTGTTCTGCAACTATACCACATGTAATTTAAGTGTGTCTATACTGTAACCGTGTCACTTTGTTACTCGCGATGTAAACTAGAGGACCCCTGGACGGAGGGGTTTGTAATGGTGCTTCTTATAATGACCAACTACTTGTAAACTGTGTTTCTGTGACTCGATGCACTGAGGTCTGCGGCCACACACACTTCCACACACACGCCGGTCGGGCCTCGGCCTGGAGACCACGCCGTTCTGTTCTGTCTTCACACTCGTGAGGGGTTTAGTTGTACATTCACAATAAAAACATATTTTTGGTTGTTTGGGTTCGACTGAACCGCTTGCCTTGATTTCAGAACGGCACAATCACTCTCGAGTCACATGACCATTGTATTGTAAACCAGTTGTATTGGTGATACTGTGGCAATCATTAAGCCAGTAAAGCCTGACGTATGACATAATAGATAGATAGATAGATTTATTAGATTGTTTGCATACGCGTTTGAGTATCATATTTGATGCATCAGGCTTTTATGACTCGGACAGTGAGAATATGAAGAAAAAATCCACTCAAACTGAGTACAAATATGCAATTTGGTGCAGAAGCTCATATTTACAGGCGAAACCGATTAGAATATGGTGCAAACGTTTATTTATTTCAGTAATTCAACTTAAAAACTGAAACTAATCTTTTATAGACTCATTACATGCAAAGTGAGATATTTCAAGCCTTTATTTGGTATAATTTAGAAAAATGTTTTCATATCTGTAATCCATAATCATCACAATTATAACAAATATAGGCTTGAAATATCTCATTTTGCATGTAATGAGTCTATATAATATATTAGTTTCAGCTTTTAAGTTAAATTACTGAAATAAATGAACTTTTGTACCATATTCTCATTGGTTTACCTGTAAAAAGTGATGAAATTCTGATGCTTGTAATGTAAATCAATGAGATTTTATAACAGTATAGCGGATACTTGCATATAAATATCTGCCAATAATGTCTTAGCAAGATGATATTTAAATGCTTAGTTTTAAATCGTATCATGCAATTCAATGATCGACAGATGAAGAGTTAAACCTTCCTCTAAAGCCTGATGATCATATTTGATATTTTTCTAAATAAATAACTGAATAATCAAGTAAACCTGCTTCAGTCCAGTTGAAATATTACCAACAATATCAAAGTTATTCTTATGTTTACTTGATAAAATTACTCTAAAAGACATTTACTGGATAAAACAGACTAAACTATTTAAAGTTTTAATGTATGAAATAGGTTTTTCAGGGTTAATGTATTTTGGTGTGTTAACAGGTATAAACCATTTAAATTTAAGACTTTTTAACACCCCTTCTAAATTAAATTAAATTTAAGACGCCAAACTCACAGATGGAATATATAAATTAAAAGTAAAAATATACAGTAATATTTCCAAGTAAACACAAGTAAAATGACAATAAACAATTGTCAATTGCGTACGTGCGGTCGTCTGTGGAGTACAATGGAGGGAAAAGAAATATATAAGGCATTTTGGTACCGCTTCCTTTTACAGTACAGTACTTACAGTGTACTTACAGTGTACTTCCCTATAAATTACTGCTAATATAAGGTAAGTACATGGAACAGGGGTAGGTTTAGGGATAGGTTCAGGGTTAGTACTAGTTATTACCCAGTAATTGTAGTTACTAAAATAAGTACAGTAGTATTTACATGGGTAACTGGACTGTAAAAGGAAGCGTTACCGGCATTTTTATAAATGTCTTAAGCCTTGTATGTTTTAAATAATAAAGTATATTAATAAGGCTTAGATTTAGTTTTATTAATAAAGGCATAGAACCAGTTTATTTGTAGTGTACTGATAATTGTTTAATATAATTATTTTATTAATTAAACTAATAAATAGATAAAAAGACTTTGAGATATGTTTGGTAATTGTACCTTTTAATAAATTAAAATTAATTTGCTATTACATAGAATATTTTAATTTAAACAGGGGTTGGATAAATGATGTTTTGCTTTTAAAACTGTTTTAATGCGAGTATAGACCTACACAAATATAAGTAAACACTTTGCAGACTGAATGTTATCTCTGTATGAACGAAATGACGAATGTTTTTATGTCTCCACCACTGTTTGATCGCACCTGCGTGTCTCTTAAAGGGATAGTTCACGAGATAAAAACGATATAAATACTGTTGGTTTTCTCACACAAACCGCTCGTTTCATGTCTTAGGCCATCAATGTGTACTTACATTTTACGAGTCATTAAATCATGTTTAATTTTGACTTCTCTGTGCATGCTCTTTGGTGGACCCCCTTAGCCTCCGGTGTATGACTGATAGACAACGGTTTGACTGAAAAATGTCAAAATTGAAAATACTGTGGAAACAAAGACACCTACATCTTGGATGCCCTTGAGGTAAGATAAAACATCAAAAATTGATTACAAAGTGAACTATCCCTTTAACACACACAGTTCGATCGCGCCCTTGTCTCTGTGCACCCACCCACTATTTCTAAGTCGCTATCAACCATTGCTATATTACCTGTAGCAAAATTACGAATCCCGCCATGCCCACGCCAAGACCCGCCCACGAAGCAGCTTGATTGGTTAAGGATAGGTCAGCCGATTGGTCCTACGTTACGTTACCTTGTAGAAAATATTCGACCTGGCTGGCAGAACGATTGCCTGCATCTTTGCGGTGACATGACAAACATATTTAAAACCTATCCAATCTGAATTTAAGACAATTTAATACATTTAATACTTTTTTTATTTAATCCTTATTTTTAGGAAAATTTATTTAAGACTTTAATACTTTTTAATGACCCGCGGCCGCCCTGATTAATGTTCATTCAGCAATAGTGTATATCATAACTACAGTATTATATTTTTTAGCATGAGCAGTTTATCTGATCTCTACGTGGCGTATTGCATTCACTTGAAGAAAAAAAATCTACTCTGTTTTTCTGAGTTAACAACTTACATTATCTCAGAATTACAAGATAATTTTTCATGGAAAAAAGTTTTTGCTATGTTTTTCTGAATTCAAGCTTAATTTTTTAGTGGAGAAAGGTTTTTGCTGTTTTTCTGAATTAACAACTTAATTTTTCAGTGAGAAAATTTTTTTTACTCTGCTTTCTGAATTGAGATCGCTTCAATGAAAAATTAACTCATTAATTCAGAAAACAAGCAAAAAAAATTTCTCATGAAAAATTAACTTGTTAATTCAGAAAAACAGAGCAAAAAACATTTCTCATGAAAAATTAACTCATTAATTCTAGAAAAACAGAGCAAAAAAAATTTTCTCATGAAAAATTAACTCGTTATAGCATTTTTCTCAGAAAAACAGCAGCAAAAAAAAATTTTCTCATGAAAAATTAACTCGTTAATTCGAGAAAACAGTAGCAAAAAAATATTCTCATGAAAAATTAACTTGTTAATTCAGAAAAACAGCAAAAAAAATTCTCATGAAAAATTAAGTCGTTAATTCAGAAAACGGAGTAGATTTTTTTCTTCAAGCGGAATGCAATACGCCTTCCGTAGATTCTCAACTAAAACACAATATTTGATGTTTTTATAAACTGCCCAATAGACATTCACCGATCACTGTAATAGTTTAAAGCCTAAAACCCTCTCTGTTTTACAGATAATGTACAAAATAAAAACAGCAATGCAGATAGCAGGTGTTAAAATATCAGTAACACTAAAGTCATTAGTCAATCCATTAACTAATAATGAGGCATTATTAACCAATGTTAGTGTAAGGTTACAGCACTGATTAACTACTATTGTATTGCTCATGTTTACTGAATTAAGTTTAACAAATGAAGCCTTATTGCAAATGTAACCAAAAATAATAATCAAGTGTAACAAACTAAATCACTGAAAGATAAAGCAACTCCTGTAGAAACACTCAAAGTAAAACATTGGACGTCTGTGGATCCTTTAATCAGTGAATTAATCACAGTAATGTAAAAACTTCTGGGTAACAGACAGCAAAAAGTGTGAAGAGTCAAAAGACTGTGAAATATAATCATAAATGTCTTTTAATAACACTTTAGAATCTCAAGCAACAATCTAATTAGTCATTTTACATCAATCAGTGAAATAACCCATTGGTAACACTTTACAACAAGGTTTAAATAAGTAATGATAATCAATATTTACTAGTACTTCATCAAATCAAAAGTAGTATTAGTTACTGCAGTGTGAACTAACAAATACTACAAGAAGTGTTTCTCATCGTTAAGCGAACGCATTAATGATAACAAACGAGGCCTTATTGTAAAGTGTTATCGATGAACTGTAACGAACACCCGCATCATTTTCAGCAGCATTTCTCAGAGTTTCAGTTGGTGCCGGTGGAGCTGCGGAAGCCGCTTGCTCCTCTACAGCAGTCTCATCCAGCGTCTGAAAGAGGAAAAACAGTGTGAGACGTCTGGTCTGCAGAGGCTGAGTACACACACACACACACACGGCGGATGAGGTTCACCTGTAACTCCTGCAGCTCCGGGGTAACAGATCCTCTCGCAGATCAGCTGAGCGACAGCGCTCGCCTTTCTTCACTGCAGGAGGAAACATGTCAGGTAACAGCAGCTATAGAGGAGGTGTACACTATCCCAGCTTCCTCTCACCTTCAAACGCCTCTTTGCTGAAGTTGAACAGCACCACTCCCAGATTGCCCCTGTAGTCCTGGTCCACCACACCAGCTGTAGAACACAGACACACACGTCAGCTCATTCATGACAATCATTCTGAGGTCATCAGTGACGAGTCAGGGCGAGAGGGACGTCGGCCCACATGGATGAAGTGCTTCAGCCGCGAGCCCGACGAGGAGCTGAGACACAACACAGCATCAGGCAAGATTGTGTCTCATTGGATGGTTTAATTATAAGGTGAAAATTATGATAAAGTTGAATTTTAATGTTTTTAATCTCATGATTATGACAAATCAATTTTAACTTTTAATCTCATAATTAGGATTTGTTAGAAATTATGAGATAAAACGTTTGGCATGTCATAGTTATGAGCAAGTGTCAATTTTTTTAAACTTGAATGACATACTAAAATCATAATTATGACTTAATGTATGAATTATGAGGAAAAAGTCGAAATGAGATGTTGCAAACCCAAATTGTGATCATTTTGAACTTTTCGCTCATAATTTTGACTATACACCACAATTCTGGCTTTAATCTTACAATGGCCATATTTATAGAATAATAATTTTAATTTAGCATGTTAGGTTTTACTTTTTATTTCATAATTTTTAACTTCTTCCCCTCAATATTGTGATAGATGCATGTCATATTTATGGCTTGTGTCATTATTACACATGTAATAATGTGTGTGGAAATGAACGGATTTCGGACACGTGGCTCTCACCTACTCTCCCGTAGTATCCGTGTGCGGACCGCGATCTGGATATCCAGTCTTGACCAGAGCTTTATCCATCGGGCCAATGCTGTAGTCATATGCACTGTACACACACACACACACACACACACACACTCATCATCATTGCCACCGCGTGCATGTGATCACTGGAAATCCAAGTGCTTGCTGCAGTTTGAGAGATTTTACCCACATTATTCTCGCGAATGTGCAGTGCACGGATGTAAAAAGAATCACCTGTACAGGTCGAATCCGGCGGCTCGGTCCGATCCTCGGCTCGGTGTCGTGGCGTTTTCGGTCAGTTTGGCGAATTTGAGCACCTTTCGCTCTTCAGTGTCCGTTCACTGCATCACTCTTGCTTCTTTTTCTGCGGCGAAACCGCTTCTGTAACTTCAGAACAGGGCATTTTACTGACGAGCGCGTGCAGAGCGACCCTCGAGACAAAACTACAGTGAGTGGATGCTGTGATTCTGAGCGCGCCAGAATCTCCCGCGCATTATTTAAACGAGCCCACCGCGGGAAACGTTCTGAGTGGAGGGAACTACTGCATGACGTAGGGCGACATAACGTCGTCACACCAGAATGTGTAGCATGATATTTAAATGAGTTGTTATCGGTATTAAATTATACCGCAAAAATTTCAATCCCCTCTTTTGTCAATGTAGCTACCTCTATAAGTTAACATTTTCAGCAGTCGAATCACAATTTATTTCAATAATAAATTGGGAGATTTAACTGATTTAGCCACTGCTAAAATGAAGTCCAATATTAACCTGCAGGCTGCAGTCCGATATTAACGGTCTATATTTCGCTTTAGTTTCTATAAAGCTGCTGACCTCTGAACACAAACCCGTATAAACCGCGAACAGCGGCGACAGAAACGCACCGAACCATCATCTTCAACCGCCATTTGTGTTTGTGTGTGTTGCATTCTGGGACATGTAGTTTTTCGCATGTGCTGTCTCTGTGTAGTTCTTGGAGGTTGTAACAGGTGGTTGCCGTTGGAGCTCACCTGCTTCCATCGCGAGTGTCAAAGGCGGTTCAGTTGATTCGAAGCGATTCGGAGTGACGCGGAATCATGTGAATGTGAAGCTGTTTATTCTGAGGAAGAAACTCGACACGACGGCGTCTTGTCAGCGTTAATATACTCAGGTGAAATTAATTACTTCTGATAATAACCTTTGAACTGAACTTTATGGAACCCTGATTCCGCCACAAAAACATGCTTTGGTAATAATTCATGACAGTAGAAATGTGTCGAATGAGATATAAAATCCTATTATGAAATTAAAACGTCGACTTTTCATCTCATATGACTATGCATACAGTTATAATAAATTATTTAATTCATATCACACAAGTACAGTAACTAATGCGGAACCTTTCAAGTTTCCACCACAAATACATGCTTTGGTAATTCATCATCATAATGACATAAAAAAGTAGAAATTTGTCGAATGACATAAAAAATTATAATTATTACAAAGTCATAAGTATGAAATGAAAACGTAGAACTTATGAATTTGTCAAAATTTCGACTTTTTAAGTCAAAATTTCGACTTTTCATCAACTATGAAGTCTTAAAAAAAATATTTAATCAGGCATATCACACAAAACAGTACAGCAACTGAAGCAGGAAACTCACTTGGATTTTCCAAAACTTTATTCACTGTGAGAAAACATTTAAGTAATTGAATTTTAATATATAACATGATATAATTTCACACAGTCTTTCCCAGTACCACAGAAATATAAATAGGATTAACAAGATAATATAATAATGGGCCGTCAGTGAACATATGTACAAAAACATGATACTTTCATTGATCATTCTGAATAATTTGACACTAAAGTGCTTTTATACTGTTTACACAGATATTTAAACCAGCGCATGTCCAGAAGGAGGCAAGATAGAGCAGGTATTTTAATATTTTAAATATGCAATGTGTAAATCAGAAGTGTGCAGTTTATATCAGATGCTAAATACTTTTTATTTAGCATTTTTATGTGAATTTTATATAAAAATGTGTAGTTAAATAATATGTCAAAAGAAATGATACACATACAATATGCATACTGCAGAAATAACATGAGTGTGTGTGTGTGTTGTTCATGAGTAGTAGGTCAACACACTCTGGTGGTTTCCACGGATCAGGAGAGTCGGCGGGAGATTCTTCGTGAGCGCGTCCAGCCAGGCCATGTACAGGTAATCTGAGACTGAGCCTTTACGAGCGATGGGCATGCTCCTGAAACACACACACACACACTGTGTTACTCACATGATCATTGTACTGACACACACACATGATTCTGATGAGCAGTGTTGGGGAAAGTTACTCTGAATTTGTAAAAAAAAAACCTCATTACAATATTGCGTCACTCCCTTCAAAAGTAACTAATTGCTATACTTGATTAGCCTGGAAATCCAGACCCAAATCTGAAAGATTAAAGGGCGGTTCGAGAATTTTGCACATCGGGCCTCATTTCCAAGTGAGCCTTAGTGTTATTTATTAGTTTATCAAAAATGTTTATCCAGTTGTTCCAGTTGCATAGTTTGCCGAGTGCTAGGCTCAGTGCGAGTCAACAGTAACTGCTAGCCTGCCGGTAAAAAACAGTTTTACGCACTCCCACAGTTCACCGAAAGCAAATACGTTATAACGGACCATCGGCCAAGACCATCGAATGTCAATGTCCGCTGAGAGAAGAATAATGAGAGAAAACACTGACCTCCACATGAGGACAGCTGTCAGTCAATAAATGTCAAAACAAAGTAACTCGGATATTTTGTTGTAAATTTGAAAAGTAATGCGTGTACTAGTTACTTGAAAAAGTAATCTGATTACGTGTAATGAGTGACACACACACACAGCACCGCTGATGAGAACTTACACCACCACGAGTTTCAGCGGCTCTGGAACTCTCCTGGATAAGCTCGTTCAGGCGCACCTGTTCGATTCGTATATCGGTACACACAGTTACACACAACACATAGTTACACACAACACACACACAGGTACACACAACAGCCCAGGTGAAAAACACATACTATAAATCATTATTAAATATACAAATTATTATTAAATCTATTAAAGTGTATGTGAGAGAGAGAGAGAGAGAGAGAGAGAGTGTGTGTGTGAGAGTAGAGAGTGTGTGTGTGTGTGTGTGTTTGTATGTGTGATGGGTAGGTTTAGGGTTCAGGTTAGTGTACATGTGTGTGTGTGATGGGTAGGTTTAGGGTTCAGGTTAGTGTACGTGTGTGTGTGTGTGATGGGTAGGTTTAGGGTTCAGGTTAGTGTACATGTGTGTGTGTGATGGGTAGGTTTAGGGTTCAGGTTAGTGTACATGTGTGTGTGTGTGATGGGTAGGTTTAGGGTTCAGGTTAGTGTACATGTGTGTGTGTGTGATGGGTAGGTTTAGGGTTCAGGTTAGTGTACATGTGTGTGTGTGATGGGTAGGTTTAGGGTTCAGGTTAGTGTACGTGTGTGTGTGTGTGATGGGTAGGTTTAGGGTTCAGGTTAGTGTACATGTGTGTGTGTGATGGGTAGGTTTAGGGTTCAGGTTAGTGTACATGTGTGTGTGTGATGGGTAGGTTTAGGGTTCAGGTTAGTGTACATGTGTGTGTGTGTGATGGGTAGGTTTAGGGTTCAGGTTAGTGTACATGTGTGTGTGTGTGATGGGTAGGTTTAGGGTTCAGGTTAGTGTACATGTGTGTGTGTGATGGGTAGGTTTAGGGTTCAGGTTAGTGTACATGTGTGTGTGTGTGATGGGTAGGTTTAGGGTTCAGGTTACTGTACATGTGTGTGTGTGATGGGTAGGTTTAGGGTTCAGGTTAGTGTACGTGTGTGTGTGTGTGATGGGTAGGTTTAGGGTTCAGGTTAGTGTACATGTGTGTGTGTGATGGGTAGGTTTAGGGTTCAGGTTAGTGTACATGTGTGTGTGTGTGATGGGTAGGTTTAGGGTTCAGGTTAGTGTACATGTGTGTGTGTGATGGGTAGGTTTAGGGGTCGAGGTTACGTGCATGTCTGTGTGTGTGATGGGTGGGTTTAGGGTTACAGGTTAGTGCATGTCTGTGTGTGTGATGGGTAGGTTTAGGGGTTCAGGTTCATGTACATGTCTGTGTGTGATGGGTAGGTTTAGGGTTCAGGTTAGTGTACGTGTGTGTGTGATGGGTAGGTTTAGGGTTCAGGTTAGTGTACATGTGTGTGTGTGATGGGTAGGTTTAGGGGTCGGGTTAGTGTACATGTGTGTGTGTGATGGGTAGGTTTAGGAGTACAGGTTAGATTGATGTGTGTGTGTGATGGGTAGGTTTAGGGATCGGGTTAGTGCATGTCTGTGTGTGTGTGATGGGTAGGTTTAGGGGTCGGGTTAGTGCATGTCTGTGTGTGTGATGGGTAGGTTTAGGAGTAAGGTTAGATTGTGTGTGTGTCCACCTTCTCCTCGAAGGTGTCGAGCTCGCTGTCGGTGATCTTCCAGGGATGCTCTCTCCTCAGAGCTTCGGCCTGTGTCGTGTCCTTCGACCCTGGTGCAGACGGAATGGCTCAATCATGTCCTGGAAGAGTTTCCAGCTGAACACACACCAGCGGTGAGTGAAGGCAGATCAAATGAGGATTAATGTGTGTGTTCTGCGTGCGTACCTCTCCTGCGCTGGGCCGGACGTTGAGGTCTGAGATAACTTTGATGTCGTGGCATCTAATCCTGAACTTCTTCATGAGCAACTGCATTCTGAGAGCACAGTTACAGAGAAAACACACGGTTCAGTAGAAGTTCCAGAAGCATCACACTTTTAATTTAAAGACAGTAAAATTGCATGCATAACAGTTGTTGAAATTGTAATATTTTATTTGTGTTGTTATATTTTTAATTTTTGATTTTATTTCTGTTTTTATTTTTTACATTTTATTTTGCCAATACCAATATCTAATTTTAAGATAGTACAAAAATGCATAGTTTCTGAAATTACATTTATATGTATTATCATATTTGCCACATTAGAAATAAATCATTTGAAAAGGAATTATATATCAAAAAAAATATTTGTACGTAAAAAAAAAGTTTATAAACAAACTTATATATGGCAAGTTCTTGATTCTGTAATCCTATCATAATATTTTTCACGAAAAAAAAAAACTGTTAAAAAAAAACGAACACGTTCGGCCAATGCCCATATATATATACTGTATATATATATTAATATTATCAAATATTGGTGAAGGCTGGTATATTGGTAATCCACTAATATTTACTAAATTACAGTATAAATAATTAATTAGAAAAAATTAATTTGACTTCAGACAAGTAAACTAATAAAGGTAAAGAATGTATGGCATTCTCAACACTTTCATAATTAAAGTCCATTCACAATTTCAAAATAAAAGTCGACACATCGGCCAAACTGAAAAACGAATCACTCTCAGCTAATGCCCATATATAAGAATGTCAAATATCAACCTTAGCGGTATATCGGTCAACCTCTAATATATAGTTCATTTGTAAATGAAAATATAAAAAAAAAACTGGACTTCAGACTGTAAACTAATGAAGACAAAGAATGGGAGTTCAGATTTCAAAGTCCCACGCAACTTCAAAATAAAAGTCAACACATCAGCCAAACATAGAAATTGATGAGCCGATATAAAAAAAAAGTCAATTATCGGCTGATATATCGGCCTCGGTGGTTTATTGATCAAACACTAATATTAAATAAATTAGAAATAATTAATTTGTATTATGAAAATGTAAAAAAATAAATAGACTTCAGACAGTGAACTAATAAAGAGAATGTATGGCGTTCTCAATGCTTTCAAATAGTCCCACTTCAAAACAAGTCCCAGACAATGTCAAAATAAAAGTCGACACATCGGCCAAGCAGACAAACGTATCAGCCAAATGCCAATATTCAAAAATGTAAAATATTGGCCGATACATCAGCATCGACAGTATATTGGTCAACCATTAATATTTACTAAATTAGAAATAATTAATTTACAAATGAAAATATAAAAAAACTAGACAATGTATGACATTCTCAACTCTTTCAAAATAAAAGTTGACACATCGGCCAAACAGAAAAACGTATCGGCCAATGCCGATATTCAAAAATGTAAAATATTGGCCGATACATCAGCATCAGCAGTATATTGATCAACCATTAATATTTACTAAATTAGAAATAATTAATTTACAAATGAAAATATAAAAAAAACTAGTCAATGTATGCATAGGAACTTATGCAGCCGATGCAATAATTAAAAAATGCCAAATATTGTCCGAACCACCAGCTGACATACTCTTCTTTGTCCTGTTCCATGCGTTCGGGCTGCCCGGCGATGAAGATTCTGAGTTTGCAGTCTTTCCATTTCTTCCGTGTGGTCAGAATGTGAGGCAGGAGCAGCGTGAGACCTGCACACACACACACACACACACACACACACACACACACACACTGTCAAACTGTAAACCTGACAGGACAGAAGAACACGCAGGACTTCTGCTCACCTCCGTCATCAAACAGCCACCAGACGTCGATCGTGCCTTTGCCCTGTTTCCTCTTGAACTGGCTGCTGGCCTCCACCAGACGCTGGTTCATCTTCGCCAGGTCAGATGTGCGAGGAACGTCCAGAGACACTGAACACAAATCAGTGAGTCAATGATGCAAACCTCATCAAATATGAAACCAGTTCCAATTCTGCTTAAAACAATAGTGGCGTTACAGAATGGTGTTAATATTTATAAATAACAAATCACAATTTCATTGCAAAAGATAATTCAAATCAAGTGGCTTTTTTGTTTTTAAGTTTTCATTTTCAATAATATTGTAAACCTAACTTTTGCTCCAAACATCCTGTAAATATATTTCATAAATATTTGCATATATATATACCTTTATCTTAAATATAAAAATGCATGTGTGTGTATTTACAACATTACAAACAATACCCACGGATATTATGCTAACACAAACCTTATGGGATGTGATTACTCGTTGGCCAGCACTAGTTAAAACACAAGCGACGCTGTTTGTGGTTTATTATTAGGCTGGTAATTTCAGACATCAGCACAAAAGACAAATCAGGGTTTAATGAGTCGTTTGGAATACGAGCGTCTGCCAAATGTCACGTGACGGAACGATTGGATCTGTTTCGGAAGAGTCAGTGAAGATAAAGATCAAGTTAAATGAGGAAAGAGCGGAGTCTGCAGCGCTTGAGCACATCCTCTTAAAGACATTCCCGTACGTGAGTTCACGGAGACCAGACTATTAGATTACAGCAGCGCTAACGGCTTCATCAGGCCTGATTGGATGCGCTTACAAAGCTTGTATTCATTTGATGGGCCGAACACTGCAAAAAATGCTTTTCTTACTTAGTACTTTTCTCTTGTTTCCAGTCCAAACATCAAAAATACTTAAATCCAGATGCATTTACTAGATAGTAAATGACATGTTTTCCAGGGGAATTAATCAAAATGAAGTGAGTTGATGCTTTAAAAAGCAAAATTATCTGCCAATGGGTAAGAAAAAAAAAAGTTCTGTTTGAATTATTTTTCTTACCCGATTGGCAGATAATTTTGCGTTTTTAAAGCTCTCTTAATTTTGATTAATTTCCCAGAAGACAGAAACACGTAAAGGGATAGTTCAACCCAAATGTAAACTCTGTCAGTAATTATGTCAGTAATCTTCAGGATCAGCTCTCAGATTTAATCACAAATATCTTCATTTGTGTCCTGAAGATGAATGAAAGTCTTCCAGAGGTTGGACAACACAAGTGTGAACAATGCCTTTAACATCTGATGTCATTTTACTACTTTAGGAAACGCATCTTGATTTTAGAAATGTTTGGACTTGAAACTAGACTCCGTCAGAAAAGCCTGTTTGGAGTAGGAGTGTCGTACCGCTGCGGGTCAGCTCTTTGGTGGAGGTCTTCTTGGAGCGGTTGAAGAACCCCTGTGGCCCTTGCGGCTGGAAGTCGTTCTCCTCCATCTCCAGCGCCTGTTGCTCCATGATCATACGCTCCATCTCCTCTGACAATCACAGCAGAGAACATCACATGCTCATCAGGAGCTGTTCCCTGTCACTCACTTTCATAACATCAAAGTGCATCAGCTCTGAACATGCACATAAACTCCAGACAGAAACACATTTACTGAAGAAACCTGCTTGTGATTGGATAACTGGAGTAACCAGCGGACCAATGGCATCGCAGCGTCTCTGAAAGTTTCTGAAGCGCCGGAGTGAAGTGTGTGTTCAGAGTGATTGGGTGTAATTCCCTCCAGAAGCGTCTTCACACACACGAGTGTGAGGGAAACCGCATCAAAGCATCAAAACTAATATCTATTAGTTGCACAGTTTCACAGGAAGTGATGTGAGTGATTCTAAGTCGCTGTACCTTCTGCTTTGAGGATGTGAGAGATGTCCATGCCCTGATTGACTCTCAGTATCACGGTCCCGTACTCGAAATCAAAGGCATCGCTGCGGGGAGAAGAGAGCCCTCGTGTGAGAGCGAGACACACACACACACATGTAGACAGACAGACAGGCGAATCAGACAGACAGTTTGAGACACTCACCTGCAGAATGCCAGCGTAGCTTTGGACTTCCTGTGGTTTAGTGGTTCTCCAATCAAGCTTGAATCCCATCATCACTGTATTCGGCTTCATTCTGCCAGAGTCCTGATGCCTATACACATGCACACACACACACACATGAACACACACACATATGCACACATATCCACACACACATTTGTTTCTCTGTATTATTAAGGACATTGAATAGACATTTTCTATGGCCTATCCCAACCCCTTCCTCTGAAACCTGCCCATCACAGAAATGTGTGTGTGTGTGTGACCTGCAGCAGTGCTTCTGCTCCGTCTCGCAGGTTCTCGCTGGCGACTGACGTGTAGAAAGCCTTCCGCTTCTGCTTATGCAGCCACAGCTGGTTCTGCTGAGCCAATGCACTGATGTTCTGCAGACTCTTGTCACGGGGACCCTACACACACACACACACACACTGGTTAGGTTTCATAAAGACATGATCCGCCGCCTTAAAAACAGAATCCTATGGAGTCTGCAGGACATCAGTAAACCCTGACGTGTGTGTGTGTGTGACAGGGGTTCGTAAAGTGCTTGAATTTGTCGTTTTGAAACGTAAGTCTTGGAAAACATCCGTATTTATGAAGAGGTGCTTGAATTATTGGAAGACAATGTGAAATTACAGTTTAATGTTGTCGATAAAAAACTCTGCAGCCCGTCTGATACTGATACAGATTCAAACCGCTTTCACTCCCAATCAAATATTCATGCGAGTCAAAAACATCAGTTTGATTGTCATAGCATCCTTTCAATGGTTAATGTTTCCAGTCATTGCATGTTCTGCACTTTATTTGCACCATTTTTATTTATCTTTTTATCTTTTTTAGAATTTGAAAGATAATAACAATATTGTTTATGGTAAGAGAGATCTATGATTGTAGTCCTTCCTGTTCTCTCTGTAAAGCCTGTATAAATAAATGTGACTTGACTTGGAAAGTCCTGGAATTTAATTTTACAGTGTAAAAATGAAAAGTGTGACCGCTTGTGAATTTGTATGTGTGTGTATTTGGACAGGAACACTGACCATGAACACCTCACAGGTCAGACACAGGCCGTAGTTCTTGGTGAGGGAGTGAGCCATGTCGAGCAGCGCCGGCCTGGTCCTGGGCGATCCGGTCATCACGAGGCACTTGGGTCTGACACAGGACAGGAGGAGTGAAACCCACATCTGCATCTAGTGTGTGTGTGTGTGTGTGTGTGTGTGTGTGGACCTGCGCGCACCTGAAGTTCTTGATGTGGTCGTCCACGCTGGATAAGGTGAGAGCGCTGTTCACGGCGTTCATGAAGGTCACGGCCTGAGTGGACGAGCCCCAGTTCACCTCTGGAGACGCACAGACGTCGTGTGTTTATCACACTGCTCATGTGCAGGAGCGACTTTCATGATAGGTAAGAGTTTTTATGTTTTAAAAGAAGTCTCTTCTGCTCACCAAGGATGTGTTTATTTGATGAAAAAAAATTATTGGAACACTTTACCTGAAGGGGTGTGCATAAGACTGACATGACACCTTCATAAACCATGACATATGTCTTGAATATGAAGTAGTGTCAATGCATGTTTATGACAGCTGTCATTAAGTGTCATTCGCTGCAGTTATGACATTTTGAATGCAAATATGACATGGTTTAAGATGTCTTTCTTATGACACCTTGACATAAACCAATACATCATAACCTGTCAGTGTCTTTGTCATGACAACTTGACATTAAATGAAGTTAAACTGTCATGTGGTGTCATGAATATGTTTCTTGACCTCAACTACAGTGGTACTAATTTAATTGTCATATTTGCTTTCAAAATGTCATAACTGAGTGAATGACACTTAATGACAGTTGTCATAAACATGCATAAACCCTGTTTCATGTATTCAAGACATATGTCATGGTTTATGAAGGTGTCATGTCAGTCTAATGCGCACCCTTCAGGTAAAGTGTTACCAAACGGGTTATTACAATTTAAATCAGCTGTTTTCTGTGTGAATATGTAGTAAAGTGTTATTTATGTCTGATCAATTTTTCATTCAAAATACAGTAGAAATTGCAAAATATTATTAGAATTTAAATCTACTGTTTTCTATGTGGATATACAGTGAAGAGTAATTTATTCCTGTGATCAAAGCTGTATTTATCATCATTACTCCAGTCTTCAGTGTCACATGATCCTTCACAAATCACTCTAATATGATGATCTGATGCTCAAGAAACATTTATGATTATTGTCAGTGTTGAAAACAGTTATTTACATTATAAGAAATGACATTTGGAAAAACTTTCATTTCATCATGTGTGTAGGCTACTTCTAACATGTTTGGTTGGTGAAATAAATATGTTGTAAATTCAATTCAGAGCGTCTTCCATGTCTGGAATGGATTTATTCTTGAGTCTATAAGGTCACAATAATATAAGAAGATAATAAGAAGATAAGATTGTTTGAAATGGGTTTGGCTAAAAGATAATTTTGGTTTCGTCTACAGGCTAGCCTATATAGCCCGGCTACTTATATATTGACTGGGTTAAATAGAATTGCCTATTAAAAAGAGACTAAAATACAATTTTCATTGACTAAAGAGACTATGATATGTTTCGTCAACTAAAACTAGACTAAAATGTCATCAGTTTTTCGTCGACTAAAACTAGACTAAAAAGAGTATGAACGTGACTAAAACTAATAAAAACTAAAATGTCAGCTTGACACAAAGACTAGACTAAAACTAAAATTAAAACAGGCCACCAAAAACAACACTAAAAGAAAATAAATTAATACTTTTAAATAAATCAGATTCAGTTTCAGATAAATGCTGTTCTTTTAACTTTCTATTCATTAAAGAATCCTAATATGACTGTAAATAATGTGTGTTCAACATTGATAATAATCATAAATGTGTCTGGATCATCAGATCCTCATATTAGAGTGATTTCTGGAGGATCATGTGACACTGAACATTGGAGTAATGATGATAAATACAGCTTTGATCACAGGAATAAATTACAATTTAAAATATATTTAAATAGAAAACACTTATTGTAAATTGTCACAATATTTAACAATATTACTGTGTTATTACTTTAATCAAATAAACGCAGTCTTAGTGAGCAGAAGAAACATTAAAAATCGTACCAATCCAAAAAACTGTTGTATGTAGGTGTGTATCTGCGTTCTTACCTGGCTTCTTCACAGTCACGTAAATATAGAGGAAGAACTCGATGCCGTATGTGACGAGTGCCGCCCACCAGTTGATCACGAACATCACGGCACAGCACAGCACCGCTCCGAACAGAGACAGCCACATGTTATAGTACTTATACGCCGGCCTCCAGCCTGCACACACACCAGAGTTTCACACACAGGAAGCGTTTACTGAGCCTACACACTTAAGGCGCGTTCCATGACAGAGCACAAAACTTTTGCGATGTTTTCTAAATATTGACAAAAAAAAACTCTGCGAAATGATGGTGTTTTCATTAACCGATGTCATGCGACTAAAACACCCTTTTTTCCTCTCGCGATAATCATTCCAAACACCATGGTGATGGACGTCAGTAGGGTGAAACTCCAAAAAATTAGAATATGGTGCAAAAGTTCATTTATTTCAGTAATTCAACTTATAAGGTGAAACTAATATTTTATATAGACTCATTACATGCAGAAGTGAGATATTTTCAAGGCTTTTATTAGTTATAATTGTGATGATTATGGCTTACAGATATGAAAGCATTTTCACAATGTTCAAATTTTTCAAATTTTCAGAGCCGCAACACTAGACATTATTATTGTTAATGGAAGGAGACATGTGTGTGTGTGTGTGTGTTATCCAGCATATGTCATGATCATGGCACTTCTTTTTGAGGTTAGAGATCCAGTATCCCTGTAATTCTTTTTTCTTTTATGAATTTAATAAATAACTCGCGTATTCTGTACAAACACACCTCGCCGGCGACATCATGTGACTGTAACTGTTTCCATTGCAGCTTTGCGGAAAATTTCTTTTCCGAATCACCTGAAAAACCTCCTAATCCGGAAAAACTTTTTTGATAAACGTGAGTTTTTGTGAAATTGACATTGTACGTATTTCAATTTGCGCAAATTTGAAGGGTAATGTAAAACGTGGCTTTGTTAGTTTAAGTTTATGTTGATTTAAGAATGTTTAGATAATTGTAGGGATGCAGGATACATCGGCCACTCAGATCGGTATCTGCCGATAAATATATATATATTTTATGTTATCGTTATTCGGTTTGATCAGAAAATTTGGCAGATAAATTAAAGCTGATAAATGATTATTTTCTCCAGCTGAGACGCTTTCAGATGTGCACTGTTCAACACGATGGCTTTGAAATGCTTATGATTGGAATCACTTTGAAAAAGGAAAATATGGTTCAGCCGTGACACAAATCTGTCATATCGGCTACATAAAATCATAATGAGAACATTATAATCGGGTGTTTGGGATATGGATTTAATGGCGAGACTTTTGTTTTTTGTAATCAGGCTCTCAAAAATTCAATAAAAATGTGGATTTAGATTTATCAGCATAAATATCGGTTATCGGCTTTCGAATAAAACGAGTTCTCAGGTCTCGGACAAAATTTTTATATTCAATGCATTTCTAGATATTTGTACTGGAAAACAAGAGGAAAACATTATTTTTTGCAGGGCTGGGTTATGGAATTGAATGTGTGTGTGTGTGTGTGTGACAGGACCTGGGATTTGGCGTATGAGGCGTGGAAGCAGGAATAGTTGATGAGGGCGTATGAAGCCAGGAAGAAGTTGGAGATGACGGGAGCGATGGTGTTGAGACTCAGCTGAGAAACAAACACCCACCGTTACATCATCACTCCTGTCACATGACCTGCCACATCAAATCCTTTAACCACTGATATATACTCACCGATGAGGATGAACGCTACAGCAATGACGAAGGTCAGGAGGTATCCTCTGATTGGCTCGTTGTTTTCCCGTGACCTTTTGCGAAGAACTTGAGGGCCGTGTAGATGTTGTCTTTGCACAGAGCCTGAGTCGAGACGGATTCACTATTAATATCCAGATTAGAATAAAGGGCCGATCACGCCAAGGACGATAACTATGATAAATGTGAAAGAATAGCAGAGTCCACACTGCAATGATAACGAATATACATTTCCTGCTGATAACTGATAAAACATTGACAGCCAATCAGAATCCATCTTGCTTTAACCTTATATGACCTGCCGATGAACAGTTCACCAGAGTATATCTTTCTATTTTCACATCCTGTGCTGTCATTCTTTTGAGCAGTTTCATACGCTATACATCAAAATAATCCTTACTCTCCCAATTTGAAGGCTATGTTTGTAATAAATCAATAGTTACTAGATAAATATCTCAAAAGTGCAATAAACTAAAATATATATATTTTTAACTCTACATATTTTATTCAATACAAGAAATGATAAATCCTCAAACTTGTCAATGTGAAAAAAGTGCATAAAACAATTTAAAACTACAGAATTGATTTGAACTGTTTACATAAATTAGTTGATTTATTGTGTGTTTTTTTTTTTTCGAAACGCGTATTACAGACTCATTCAGAAGCGTGAAAGTAACGCAAGGAGGCTTGATCTTATCATGTTACAAAATAGAATGATTGAGTTAACCATTTGGTTTCAGTTTCTATAGGCAGTTAAACAGACACGCAAACCGGAGCGCCGGCACTCCCGTCGGTCTTTGAAGGTTAAAGAGCTTAGAATTTCAAAGCGCCAGACGACAAAACTGCACGCGCTTATAATAACAGATCGTTACTCGTCCGCTGGTGTGGGACTGCTAATAGAGTTATCAGTCTTTGGTGTAAAATCCAGCTTTTATGTGTGTATGTGGTGTTTTTAATCCGCTATAACACACACCATGTGTAAGTATTTCCTCCTTAAAACTGCAGTTCGAAAACACGCTTTGAAATCGCTGGTGTTTCTGACGTCACAAACCACCTTGTAACCAATCAGATCAACGTGTGATCGTCAACCAGTGAGTGAGTGAGTGAGTAAAGGCGGGGCTCATTTGCATATCGACTTTGCTTGACTGTTTATTCTGGCATGTGCAATTTACATTCATAAATAACTTACTTGGTACAACTTTCATCTTATATTGGTGCAAAGATGACAGAAAATGTACCGGTACTTGTAATTGCAGCGTTAAAAATTTTAGATCATGTAGCCAGAGATTTTAAGAGCTTCTTTATGACACCATCCAGTCTACTACTGTTTACTGAGTTTCATGTAGGACTGTAAAATCGTCTGTATAAATGTAACTAATCAGATATATATTGGGTTAAACATTTGCAAGAACTAAAAAGTTGTGCTCTTCTTTTTCTCCTCTATTTTGTCATATCTGAACACTTCTGACTCGTTTCATCTCAGAACTTCGCGTTGCTTTCTTTAGGAATCAAAACTCCATTTATGTCAACTCTGATCTTTGAAACTGTGCAGAGTGTTTACATTTGAAAACAATTTTAATACACACTACATGAAAGGTAATATCACAAATAGGCACTTTAAATATTTGTGTGTGTGTGTGTGTGTGATCTCTGACCTGAAAGACTTTGGGCGCGCTCACTAGAGACGCAAGAGCTGAGGAAGCGTGGCTGAAAACGTTCCTGCCGTGATGAGCGGTCCAAACCCAGACACCAGAGTCATGACCTACACAAACACACACCGGTGAGTCTCACTGTGAAAGGGATCGTTCACACAAAAATGAGAATTAGCCCATGATTTACTCTCCCTCAAGTCATTCTGTATTTGACTTTCTTCTTTCAGATGAACACAATCAGAGTTATATTAAAAATGTCCTGCTATAATGGCAGTGGATGGGTATATCTGTACACATCGGTTTACGGCGACAGACTAACCCTTGAACCCGAACGCAAGAGGCATGTAAGCTTACGCTACTATTACTAGTTTTAGTTTTTAGTTGAAAGCTAGTCATTTTAGTCAATACATTTTTAAATATGGATAATTTTCTTACATGAATGCATCACTTCACTTCAGAAGGTCTTTATTAACCCACCAGAGCCGTGTGGATCGCTTTTATGATGGACAGATGCACTTTTATCATAGATGCACTTTTATGATGGATAGATGGACTTTTATGATAGACAGATCCACTTTTATGATGGATAGATGCACTTTTATGATGGATAGATGCACTTTTATGATGGATAGATGCACTTTTATGATGGATAGATGGACTTTTATGATGAATAGATGCACTTTTATGATGGATAGATGCACTTTTATGATGGATAGATGCACTTTTATGATGGATAGATGCACTTTTATGATGGATAGATGCACTTTTATGACGGATAGATGCACTTTTATGATGGACAGATGCACTTTTATGATGGACAGATGCACTTTTATGATGGACAGATGGACTTTTATCAGTAGATGCACTTTTATGATGGATAGATGGACTTTTATGATGGACAGATCCACTTTTATGATGGATAGATCCACTTTTATGATGGTCAGATGCACTTTTATGATGGACAGATGCACTTTTATGATGGATAGATGCACTTTTAGGATGGATAGATGCACTTTTATGATGGATAGATGCACTTTTATGATGGATAGATGCACTTTTATGATGGATAGATGCACTTTTATGACGGATAGATGCACTTTTATGATGGATAGATGCACTTTTATGATGGACAGATGCACTTTTATGATGGACAGATGCACTTTTATGATGGACAGATGCACTTTTATGATGGACAGATGGACTTTTATCATAGATGCACTTTTATGATGGATAGATGGACTTTTATGATGGACAGATCCACTTTTATGATGGATAGATCCACTTTTATGATGGTCAGATGCACTTTTATGATGGACAGATGCACTTTTATGATGGACAGATGCACTTTTATGATGGATAGATGCACTTTTATGATGGTCAGATGCACTTTTATGATGGATAGATGCACTTTTATGATGGATAGATGCACTTTTATGACGGATAGATGCACTTTTATGATGGACAGATGCACTTTTATGATGGACAGATGCACTTTTATGATGGACAGATGCACTTTTATGATGGACAGATGGACTTTTATCATAGATGCACTTTTATGATGGATAGATGGACTTTTATGATGGACAGATCCACTTTTATGATGGATAGATCCACTTTTATGATGGTCAGATGCACTTTTATGATGGACAGATGCACTTTTATGATGGACAGATGCACTTTTATGATGGATAGATGCACTTTTATGATGGACAGATGCACTTTTATGATGGATAGATGCACTTTTAGGATGGATAGATGCACTTTTATGATGGACAGATGCACTTTTATGATGGATAGATGCACTTTTATGATGGACAGATGCACTTTTATGATGGATAGATGCACTTTTATGATGGACAGATCCACTTTTATGATGGATAGATGCACTTTTATGATGGATAGATGCACTTTTATGACGGATAGATGCACTTTTATGATGGATAGATCCACTTTTATGATGGACAGATCCACTTTTATGATGGATAGATGCACTTTTATGATGGATAGATGCACTTTTATGACGGATAGATGCACTTTTATGATGGACAGATGCACTTTTATGATGGATAGATGCACTTTTATGATGGATAGATGCACTTTTATGATGGATAGATGCACTTTTATGATGGACAGATGCACTTTTATGATGGATAGATGCATTTTTATGATGGACAGATCCACTTTTATGATGGACAGATGCACTTTTATGATGGATAGATGCACTTTTATGACGGATAGATGCATTTTTATGATGGACAGATGCACTTTTATGATGGATAGATGCACTTTTATGATGGATAGATGCACTTTTATGACGGATAGATGCATTTTTATGATGGACAGATGCACTTTTATGATGGATAGATGCACTTTTATGATGGACAGATGCACTTTTATGATGGATATATGCACTTTTATGATGGATAGATGCACTTTTATGACGGATAGATGCACTTTTATGATGGATATATGCACTTTTATGATGGATAGATGCACTTTTATGACGGATAGATGCATTTTTATGATGGACAGATGCACTTTTATGATGGATAGATGCACTTTTATGATGGATAGATGCACTTTTATGATGGATAGATGCACTTTTATGACGGATAGATGCACTTTTATGATGGACAGATGCACTTTTATGATGGATAGATGCACTTTTATGATGGACAGATCCACTTTTATGATGGATAGATGCACTTTTATGATGGATAGATGCACTTTTATGATGGATAGATGCATTTTATGATGGACAGATCCACTTTTATGATGGATATATGCACTTTTATGATGGATAGATGCCACTTTTATGACGGATAGATGCATTTTTATGATGGACAGATGCACTTTTATGATGGATAGATGCACTTTTATGATGGACAGATGCACTTTTATGACGGATAGATGCACTTTTATGATGGACAGATGCACTTTTATGACGGATAGATCCACTTTTATGATGGATAGATGCACTTTTTGAGGTTTTGGCTTAAAATCTCACGATATATGGCCCCGTTCACTTCTTCCCTCAACACGATCAGTTTTTCTGTCCCCTTTGCAGAAAAACAGCCCCAAAGCATGATGTTTCCTCCCCCGTGCTTCACAGTAGGTGTGGTGTTCTTGGGACATAACTCTGCATTCTTCTTCCTCCAAACACGACGAGTTCGAGTTTTTACCAAAAAGTTCTATATTGGTTTCATCTGACCACATGATATTCTCCAAATCCTCTTCTGGATCATCCATATGCTCTCTGGCAAACTTCAGACGGGCCTGGACATGTACTGGCTAAAGCAAGGGGACACGCCTGGCACTGCAGGATTCGGGTCCCTGTCGGCACCCTGTCCCGGGTGTAGTGTGTTACTGATGGTAGCCTGTGTTACTTTGGTCCCAGCTCTCTGCAGGTCATTCATCAGGTCCCTCCGTGTAGTTCTGGGATTTTTGCTCCCCGTTCTCATGATCATTTTGACCCAACCGGATGATATCTTGCATGGAGTCCCAGATCGAGGGAGATTATCAGTGGTCTTAATACAGGTAATGAGTGGAGGACAAAAGAGCTTCTTAAAGAAGAAGTTACAGGTCTGTGAGAGCCAGAGATCTTGCTGGTTTGTGAGTGACCAAATACTTATTTTCCACCATAATTTACAAATAAATTCTTTAAAAATCCTACAATGTGATTTCTAGGATTTTTTTTCTCATTTTGTCTCCATAGTTGAAGTGTACCTCTGATGAACATTACAGACCTCTCATTATGCTAAGTAGGAGAACTTGCACAGTCAGTGGCTGACTAAATACTTTTGGCTCCACTGTAACTCTGATTGTATTCGTCTGAAAGAAGAATGCCATATACACTAGGATGATTGAGGGAGAGTAAATCATGGGCTAATTTTCATTTTTGGGTGAACTATCCTTTTAAGAACATATACAGCTCCAAAAACTAGCAACACACTCTTTAACTGTATCTCTGATTTATTCCCTCAGATGTTTATGACTCCCACCTGAAAGTTGTTCATGAGGCCGTAGTTGCATTTGCTGGTCTGGCAGATTGAGAAGTCGTAGCCCAGGTCACAAGCCGCAGAGAAGTTGCAACTCGCACCCTCTAGAAGAGTGTCGTTGCGGTTCCCGTCGCATCTTCGAACTACAGTGACGGCTGTCGGGAATCAGAGCAATCGCTGTGTTAGATGTCCAGACTGAGACTGGAGAGAGTCATTTCAAGTGTGCGTTCAGGACTCACAAACAACCAGTGCCGACGCCCAGGTAGGTTATTCCTGTGATGAAGATGGCCAGAAGCGTTCCTTTGGGAAGGGCAGCCTGAGGATCCTGGGAAATCAGAGGTGAATGTGTGTGAAAAATTTTGAACCAGCATATGATTTAACTGCACAGCCATTTCAGATCGGACGACACGATATATCGCCACCATATCGGTCTCGGTCTATGTTGGAAATTAATTCAAATAAGAAAATGCAATTAAGTGCAACATGTGCAGCGCAAATCTGTCATATAGTCTACATACAATTATAATGAGAACATTATAATTGTGTGCTTCATGGCTTTTACTGGTGAGACTTTTTGTGAAAATTTTAATTTAGATTTATCGGCCAATATATCGGTTATCGGCATTCAAATATACATAATTATCAGTTCTCGGTTTCAGCTAAATTAGAAATTATAATGAAAACATTATAAATGTGTGCTTCATGGCTTTTAATGCTGAGACTTTTGTTTTTGCAATCAGGCTCTCAACAAATATATAAAAATTAGAATTTAGATTTAACGGCCAATATATTGGTTATCGGCTTTCAAATATTTTAATTATCGGTTATTGGTATCGGCCAAATCTTTCATATCAGTGCGTCCCTAATTTCAGATTATAAATGTACCAGACACTCGCTCTTACTTTCAGATCTCCAGATATGTTGGCTCCAGCCAGGATCCCAGTGGCTGCTGGGAAAAAGATGGCAAAAACAGAGAAGAACGTTTCTCCATCCCGGAAATCCGGCAGAAAGTTTTCCTTTGCGATGGATTCTGTGTTCAGAAAAGTTAGACTGATACTTTAGGCTGTTTATTCCTAAAATGTCATGAACAAATGCCGGCGTTTCTTGCGTGACGTTCCTCTGTCTCACCTCTATAGTTGAAGAAGCCTTTGGACCGCTTGTCTAGTGTGGAGGGAATCACGGTTCCCACAAATACATTGCCAATGGCCACCAGCAGGATCACCAGCAGACCGACCTGAGCCTGTGGAGAGAGAGAAGCTTCTTCTTCATCCTTCTACAGTCTTGGACCCCTCTGGTGAACACTCAATTTTTATAAAATTTCACAATTATTTTCTGGGTCAAAATGACCTGAACCCCCAGAAAATCCTGTGACCTGAATCCCTAAAACTCAATCCCAGCATGCATCTGGCTCACCTTTGCCTCCCACTCCATGCCGGCCACAGTGATGCCCATCAGCAGAACCACCGTTATACAGCCGATGATCCTGATGTCATTCGTTGGATCGATCATAATGGCGTTATTTTCCTGTAAAGAGAAGATAGACGTGTTTGAACTGAATGAGTTTTTATGCATCCAAACACAACTACCTGCGACCATGTGATCCTGTTGAGTCGAGTCGGCTTTATTTCTACAGCGCTTCTTACAGCACACAGCACCTTTACAGAGGTAACAGGAGAATAATGCAAAAGTGTGTGTGTCTAGAAGACAATAGCGTCACAGTCCAGCTTAATCAGTGATGGTCATTTCTGCTGTAATAAAGTTATTAATTCAGTTCATTTATTTACAGCGGCTCTGGAGAAAGCCGTGATGTCATAGTCCAGCTCAGTTCAGTTCTGATGGATATTACATGGTACTCATACCTTGAGTAGCTCCACCACAGTTTCAGCGAACCCGACGACATACATGGCCACGGCCACGGCGTTGGCGAACGCGAAGATCAGGCCGATGGATCCGCCAAACTCGGAGCCAGACTGCGGGAGATCAGGTAATACGCCCCGCCTACACACACACACACACACACACACACACTCATCACCCTCACCACACTAATGTAAGCAAATACACTGCGAAATATCATGAAAAATATTGCATAATACATTCCCATATATGGTAAAACCACTGCTTATATTTTTCAATATACTGCAATATATGCATTTACCAGGTATGGCTGTATATTAATACATAAATGAAGACAAAAATAGCATTACAAGTAATATTCACTAAGGTTTATCCTTTATTGTGTACTTATATTGCACATACATGTTTCTATATTAATGTGAACACATATACACAAACAGATTTTCTAGTTCCCAGCATGCTTTATAAACTTGCATATATTACGATATACTGTATTTCACTCTAAACAATGCTTGTTTTGAACCAAAACTTGGGTAAAATATGGACAAACCCAAATGTTGGGTTAAAAAATGTTCATTTCAAATTTTAACCCAACTTCAACTTTCACTTTCAAGTGTGCATTTTTACATAGCATTTTTAACCCAACATTTGGGTTTGTCCACATTTGACCCAAATTTGGGTTGAAATAACCCAGCATTTTTTATATTTGTCAATATGGCAAAGTACCCAACTTTGGGTATATGTTTTACCCAACTTTGTACAATTGTACTTGTATACTAACAATATATTCTATGTATATTACAACTGTACTTTTAAATCATTTAATATATTGATCATTCATACGGGTAAAACTCGAAAAATTTGAATTTCGTGCAAAAGTTCATTTATTTCAGTAATTCAACTTAAAAGTTGAAACTAATATATTATACAGACTCATTACATGCAAAGTGAGATATTTCAAGCCTTTATTTGTTATAATTTTGATGATCATGGCCTACAGCTTATGATAACCCCAAATTCAAAATTAGAATATTGTGAAAGGTTTCTATAAATCAAAATTTTTAAAAATAAAGGCTTGAAATATCTCACTTTGCATGTAATGAGTCTATATAATATATTAGTTTAATCTTTTAAGCTGAATTACTGAGATAAATGAACTTTTGCACCATATTCTAGTTTTCGAGTTCATCTGTATATTTTCTTTTCATATAAAGTGTGATGTTGTACCTCCTCGTACGAACTCCGTTGGTGCAGATCGCTGACATGGACAGACACGTGGCGCCGGTCACCACGATGCTCAATAACACCACCACTACTCCCAGACCTGAAACACACACATAACGTCAGGTAACAGTGAAATAATAACTTTTTATTCATGATATGTGCTGATTTAATATAACTGCACTGCAAAACTGAATTTTCTTGTTTTCCAGTTCAAATATTAAAACTTTCTTAAATCAAAATACATTTACTGGAGAAGACACAAAAGCATTATAATTCAGGAGAGTTTGTGTTTAAAACAAGAACAAATATCCACCAATGGATTCAGAAAAACGAAGTAAATTCAAAGGGAAAGATGCATTTTTCCAACCCCATTGGCAGATATGTGTCCGTGTTTGAACTCTCTTCATTTGAATGATTTCAGAATGTTTCGAATATTTGTGCTGGAAAACAAGACAGAAATACTGAGAATTTGACATTCAGAATATATCAGATGACATTTCAGTGAAGAATTATTTTAATCAAGATATATTAGATGAATCTTTTCAGAAAACTAATTTTGCTGATTTAAGAATGTTTATTTGTGTGAGAAAGAAATTTCTGTGGATAACACACTTAAATCTGTTTCTTTTGTGTTCCACAGGTCATGTGTGTGTGGACAGACGTGATGGTGAGTAAATGACTGAATTATTACTCACATTTTCACTATTCACAGTATATAAACACACATAAAGTACACTTGATGATTATATCAGTGAGCTCATCTCAGAAACTTAGATTTTACTCCGGTTCCTAAGATTTTCAATCTCCTAACCCGACGTGTGTGTGTGTGTGTTTAGCGCTATAATGGGATCATTGAGGACTAAAGGCGCTCATGGCCTGCAGTCTGTCACGCCTCATAAAGCCGCCCGGCGGTGTGTTTCTGCTGTAATGTGTTGGCCTGAAGCTGGAGGTGTCTGACTGGAACTGAACTTCCCAGAACCGCCAGAACTCTCACAGAAACTCAAACTCGTATGCGCTGTTAGTCACGCACCATTAAACACACGGCGTGACCTTCAGCTTTCCACACATCTCACCTATTCCTGCTTGTCCAAACACCCATGACAGACGGATGAACAGCATGACCCCCAGATATTCAGCATGCACCTCACCTGCCGACACAACACACCGTCAAACACTGCACAACACAGGCCAAACGTTCATTTATTTCAGTAATTCAACTTGAAAGCTGAAACTAATATATAGACTCCTTACATGCAAAGAGTGAGATATTTCAAGCCCTTATGATGATTATGACTCATAGCTTATGAAAACCTTTTCACAATTTGGGATTTTCATAACTGTAATCCATAATCATCAACATAACAAATAAAGGCTTGAAACATCTCACTTTACATGTTATGAGTCTATGTAATATATTAGTTTCACCTTTTAAGTTGAATTACTGAAATAAATGAAGTTTTGCTCCATATTTTCTCTAGATTATTGAAATATCGCAAATGTATACGTTTATAATAATGTGCATTTCCATCACAGGTTTGGTCTTAAATTTAATTCAAAGTGGCATTAAAAAAGTCTTAAATTTAATGTGTTTATATCTGTGAAAATTGAAAAATGAATTTGAAAGATAATTGAAGTTTATTTTACACACTTTAAGCATTATCATATTGCATTATTAAAGGAGTAGTTCACTTTTAAAAAAACTTTTGCTGATAATTTACCCACCCCCAAGATCCAAGATGTCCATGTCTTTCTTTCTTCAGTTGAAAAGAAATTAAGGTTTTTGATAAAAACATTCCAGGATTTTCTCCATATAATGGACTTTAATGGGGTCCAAACGGTTCAAGGTCCAAAAGACAGTTTCAGTGCAAACTGTTCAGAAGGGCTTTAAACGACATCAGACGATGAATAAGGGTCTTATCAAACGAAACGATCGCTCATTTAACCCTCTGGGGTTCCCAAAGGGCGGAATTCGTATTTAAAAAAGAATTATTTTTTTTTGTTTTTTTTTTTTGTACTTGTTTTTTATAATATTTTTTTCTTTTTTCTTTTTTTGGTGTTTTGAGAAAATGTAAAAAAAATATATATATATAATTAGTATTAATGCAATAATTATGACCAAATTTTCCCCATTGAATATAATAGAAAAAAAAAAAAAAAAAAATATATATATATATATATATATATATAGATTTTTTTTTTTTTTTTTTTTTTTTTAAAGCTGTAGTAAAGCCTAGGCCTCATAAAAGCAATTTTTGAAATTAGATGCATGCCATCTCGTGGACAAACTGAACTTTTTAAAAATGCAAAACATGTATAATCTGAATTTTTTGGTGTGTTTGTGTATAAAGGTGTGTGTGTGTGTGTGTGGATGTGTCTGTTTTGCACTCTTGATGTTTTATAGATTCACCCCTTCACTGTTGAAGTAGATTTGTAGATTGTACGCACAAAAAAACTCAGCATTTTCACATTTTTGCCAATTTCCCATTCATTTCCTATGTGGGTCATTTTTGACCCGAAGGTCCTGAGTGTGACTATTTTTTATGACCACTTAGACTTTTCAAAGTGGGTGTTCATATACCAAGTACCAATAAAAGTCACCAAGTTTCGGACCATTCCGATGAAGCTATGATTTTTAACTTTTTTTTTATTTAAACGCTTCGGGTCATTATTGACCCAAAGAACCCCAGAGGGTTAAAAAATAAATAACAAAGTTTAAGTTTATTAAGCTCAAATGGTCGCCTTGCTCTGTTCTATGATGCGTTCCTGACTCTCCTGTTCGAACTCGTTCATCAATATGAACAAATCTTTTTTCGTGTCATTTGGTTGATTTAACAAACAAAATGAACGAATTGACACCCATTGAAGTCCATTATATAAAATCCTGGAATGTTTTCATCAAAAACCTTAATTTCTTTGCGACTGAAGAAAGAAAGACATGGACATCTTGGATGACATGGGGGTGAGTAAATTATCAGCAAAAGTTTTTTTAAAAGTGAACAAATCCTTCAAATGTGTTATCGGCACTTTCTAGGTTTGTGGACGCACCAGAACTCCTTTGATCCAGCCGAACTTCACGACTCCGGAGGTGTCTTTGTCCTGGAGCGAGCACGACGGACTCCACGTCTCCCAGCGTCGACCCCGTCCGCCTCGTCCCCGTCCGGCACCACACCGGGATCACTGAGGCCTCCATTCTGCACAGAAACAGGGAGTACCGTCACACACACTGGGTAATCGTGTGAGAGAGATGTTTGGTGTGACCATGAGCGGACCATGTAATACTCGCACTTTAATACTGCGAAAAAGCTTTTTTCTCTTCGAATTAAGATTATATTAGGCAGATTAAGCACAAGCTCACTTCATTTTGATCATAAAACGAGACCTAATATCTTCAGTGATTCTGCTTCTCCAGTAAATGTGATTTAAGAATGTTTGTATATTTGAGTGATTTACAGCGACCGTGCTTTAGATGCTCATGTACATTTCTCGTTTCTTCTTGCATTAGACATTTTGAGCAAATGAATTGGAAAAACTTTTTAGCCCTTGTTTGCATTAATAAGCCGGTTTACGTCCAGCAGAGCAATGCATTAGCCGATTCGTTCCTCATGAACTCAGCGCTCTCATTAGGTGTGTGTTATTGATCTGCGTCACACACACACACACTGCTGTGGTCTACACCCTGAGTCATCAATCTTGGGCTGGATATCATGCATGAGCATTTTTGCAAAAAAGATTCGTATTGTGATTGATTTATGTTGTTCATATAACCCATTTTCACATGTTCTGTTAAAGTTATGAACAAACGTTCTTCCTGTAACATTTGTTTAGAGTTATCTGTCTTTTTCTGAAACGTCCTCTAACCTTTCCTAACATTTAAACAAAAGAAATCCCATAACGTTTCTAAAATGTTACATTGGAATGATTCATTAACTTCAACAAAATGGACATCCCGAACTTAATGTGAACGTTAGCAATGTGTTTTTTAAAACTTTCAGTCCAAAATCAAGATGTGTTTACTTCAATGTAAAAAATATTGTTGGTTTAACTAAAAAAATTAAGTAACCTGGTTGCCTTAAATTTTAAATTCATTGAAATGGAAATATTGAGTTAATACAATGAAGAAGATTGATTTAATCCTCAGAAACTCAAAATATGTTATCTAAACTACATACATTTTTCAAGCTGATTTGACAAAAGAAAAAATGTTGTGATTACAATTTATGAAAATATTTTTTTTAAAGTGTAGAGAATTAAAATGACAAGAAATTAGGTGAGTTTTTGCTTAAAACAAGCACAATTATCAAAATAACAAAATAATTCAAATGGAAAACAAGAAAAAAAAATCCAAATGTAATTTTACTTCTCGAGTAAATGCTTCTAGATTTCAGATTTTTTAGATATTCGGACTGGAAACAAGACACAAATACTAAGTCAGAAAAGCATGTTTTGCAGATAATGTGTTCACTCCTAAAAAATAAGGTGGTTTTCGCAGTGATGTCATAGAAAAATCATGAACCCTAAAGAGCCCTACAGTGATCCTCTGTTCCCGAAGAACCGTCAGCGCAGTGTTCTCGTGTGTGTGTTCACCTTCTGGAAGACCTGGTGCAGCTCCTGCAGGGACGGCCGGATGACTCTGGTGCCGCTGATGCTCGCGGCGTTGCGGGTAGAAGTCTGCGTTCGGGACCCGGTCCAGCGTGGCGTGTCCAAACGCGCTCGCGACAGACTGACGCACCGCGCGCCGCTCCCCGTTCCCAAAGCCGTTGCTGGAGAACGACGTCTCCTCGGTACTGAGAGAGGGTCATCCTGAGATCTCTCAAACCCGGGATTCTCCATCAGCTGCACGTGCGTGTGTGTGTGTGTGTGTGTGTGTGTGTGTGTGTGTGCAACTCTTTATATAGTTCACAGGGGGATCTTGATTGGTTGGGAAATTGTTCTCGCTCCATCAAAGGCGATTCGCTTAAATATTAACATGGATATTATTAGAGATGGTTTTATGATTGTTTTAATGTTTATGATGTGTGTGTGTGTGTGCGTGTGTGTGTGTGGGTGAGGTGTGATGGATGATCATGTGGAGTGTTTCTGTGTTGATGAGGTTAATGTAAAGCCAGTAACTCGCTCGGGCGCTTCTGACACATTATGCAAACACTTCCTTATGGCCTGTAACTCATGGGTTGTGTAATGTTGTGACGGTCGTGGTTGACCTTGGAAAGGATCTTGTGGGATTAATACGAGAGTTTGCTGAGTGACCTCTGATTTGCTGAAGGTGATGTGGGTGTGGTCATTTGACCTCTGTGGATTTTCGAGGCCTTTGTGGATTCAAGGCAACAGTGACAAGGAACCAAAACTCCATCAGGTGATTGAATGGAGAAAAAACCTTGGGAGAACCCAGGCTCAGTCAGGGGCCAGTTCTCCTCTGGCCAACAAAAGCCCCTTTCACACAGAGATTCCGGAAAATACACGGATAATGTGACCCGGCATGTGTTCACACACAACCCACAGCGCTGGTGAACGATCTCAGCTTCAGTGCGGATAGAGAGGAGCTCCTGGTCTCTGCTTCGTTCCGGTTTGAAGACATTTGTTCATCCTTTCTTTGTTGATGACGAACACAAACTTTCTTCTAAGAGCAACAGAGTCGCGCGATGGCACGAGCGTCATCACTATGACACACCCCTTACGGCATTGGTCCTGCTTTTGTTCACACAGCGCTGGACTGATCCCGGCAGTGTTACTAGGTCCCCAACCTGGGATCGATGCCGCTATCAATCCCGGGTCGTGTTTGCGTTCACTCAAAAGGCGTTCCGGCAATTTCCCGGGATCGACGCACTGTGTGAAGGGGGCTTAAGGAGACGGTGATTACAAAACAAATTGGATCAAAACATTAAGAGAATTTGTCCATTTCCATCTGTTTGGAAGCTCGAAGTAATCACGCTGGTTTGGAGACGAGAGATTATGTATATTTTTTCAGATCTGGCTCGTTTTCAGCATGATTGTGTTTTTAAGTTGTGTTTTTAAGCTCTTTTGAAAGAGCCTTAATGAAATTCAATAGTCTGTGAAAATGACTGGAGGAGATGTGAACTAGCCCTATCCAGTGGAGAGTGAGAGAGAGAGAGAGTGTGTGTGTGTGAGAGAGTGTTAGAGCGTGTTTTATTTATTTATTTATTTTATTTAACCTTTATTTTACCAGATAGGCCGATTGAGAACAAATTCTCATTTACAACGGCGACCTGGCCAAGATAAGATAAAAAAAGTGCAAGACAACAATAAGTTACACAATAAATACATAAGACACAGGAGATTTACAAAATACAGTGAAACACAATAAAGCAATGCAGGGTCAAGAAAAGGTACCTATAATTCTATTGGGTAACCAAATTAAAACACATACAAATATTTTTAAAATAAATAGTATAAATAGATAAAAACATCTCTGACAGTAGTGCAGCTGAAAGTGGTCCACTGTACAATGCAGACAAAAAAATGAAAAGATTGAAGACAATTAACAGGTACATCAGTCAGATGTTCAGAGAGAAGTTGTTTAAAGGCAACAGGTGATATAAGTGCTTCAAGTTTTAGGGTTTTTTGTAATTCGTTTCGGTCCTTAGCTGCTGCAAACTGGAAGGATTGTTGGCCGAATGATGTGCGGACTTTCGGGGTGACTAAGGCGATGTACCTACTAGATCGAAGACTACGAGTTGGTAGAGCGATTGAAATTAAACAGCTTAAGTACAGCGGGACTTTGCCAAGCAGAGACTTGTAAATAAGTTGGAACCAATGAGTTAAATGCTGAGTAGTCAATGACGGCCATTGCATTTGTAATGAAGCCGTATGACACTATGGTAGACCACGTCCAGTTTTTTTTAACAAAGAGTTTGATGCAGTTCTGTGGATGACATCGCCAAAGTCGAACATTGGAATTATAGTCATTTTTGCCAAAGCAAGTTTGGCCCCATAAGTAAGAGAGGCGCTGTTGCGGAAAAGAAAACAATTCTAGATTTAATTTTAGAACTTAGTTTGTTAATGTGCGGCTGGAAGGAGAGAGAACTGTCTAACAAAAGACCAAGGTTTTTTGTATCAACAAATTCTAACTCAGACCCATCCAGCGTGGTGATGTTAGGTAGACAAGCAGGTACTGGCAGAGAACGGGTAAAAAGCATACATTTAAGGCCATTGCACACCGAGTCCGAAATTCGCATCCGAAATTTTCGCACGTTAAAAAAAAACGTTTTTCATTTCAAAAAAATTTCAAAAATTTCATTTAAAAAAAATGCGTTTTTCGCATCCACAGCCAGCATTTTGAGAGTTTTTTTGCAATTTCCAGAATTGGATGGAAGCAAACGCAATATTTTCTCTTCTCTTTTCAGTAAGAGAGAGGGCAACAAAATCATCCTCACTGCTTGACGAATTCACTTTGTATTTTTGCGGGTTTTTTTCGCAAAACGAATTTTTAGGCTGACGAACACGAAAAACGCATACGAAATTTTCGTACTCTGTGTGCAATGACCTTTAGCTTTACCAGAGTTTAACAACAACTGAAGGTTTTGGAAGGAATATTGAATAGCATTGAAACTCTCCTGTAGATTTTTGAACACAGTATCTGACGAAGGGCCTGATCTATACAGGATGGTATCATCTGCATAAAGATGGATATGAGAGTCACCAGCATTGATTTAGAGAGAAAAATAGAGTCGGCCCGAGAATCGAGCCCTGAGGCACCCCCATTGAGACAGGCATGGGTCCCGACAACAGACCCTCCGATTTAACACGCTGTTCCCTGTCGGAGAGATAATTAGAGGACCAGGAAAGGCAGTCATGGGAAAAGCCCAGGCAGTTGAGTCGGCTGATGAGAAAACGGTGGTTAACCAAGTCAAAGGCCTCGGATAGGTCGATGTAAACGGCTGCACAGTATTGCTTTTTATCAATGGCGGCTATGATGTCGTTCGGAACCTTTAAGGTAGCCGTGGTGCAGCCATGACCAGCACGAGAACCAGACTGCATAGCAGAAAGAGTGCGGTGGGATTCCAGATGACTGACAATTCCATTGTTGACCAGTTTCTCAAAAACTTTGGAAAGACAAGGTAGAATGGAAATTGGTCTGTAGCAGTTAGGATCAAGAGTGTCTCCCGCTTTGAACAGGGGAATGACTGCAGTGGATTTCGCATGTGGTGTGAACGCAGCTAGAGAGTGTGTGTGTGTGTGTGTGTGTGTGTAGAGAGAGAGAGAGTCAGTGTGTGTGTGAGAGAGAGTTTGTGTGTGTGTGAGCAGTAGCGGTTTTGGGGCACGGGCGAACAATGGCTTTTCTCTTCTCCATAAATACAGCAAGTGTTTTTCGGTGGTGGAAATCCATTAGCTACCAAAACGCAGAGTGCAGTGCGTGGTTGCATAGCAACGAACAGACGCCACGGGAAAATCAACTGAAGTTTACTAAAAGATTTCCTAATGTGCATTATGAATGTCAGTCATTTTTTTTACTTATTCTTTTTTAACTTGTACATATGTTAGTAGATAATGGCGCGAGACACTCTTTTGAAATCTGGCCATCATTTGTAATGTTATTATTTTAATGTTAATGTAAACAAAAAGTGCATATTGATGCTAATTTTATTTGTTAATTGCTAGAGTTCTACATAAACTTGTTGAATTGATTTCATTGTGTAGAAGTACGTTTTGAACAGGATTCTGTCATAAACATGATGATTTTGGCCACAATAATCATGAAATTAAATGTTCATGCCATGTCATCTCTAGTTATGATCAACTATAATTATGTATTTTAACAGTATAACATGCAAAGTACAATTTTCTATAAGTAAATGAATCTCTGATTCTGTTATTTTCTCTGATATTTAAGGGTGACACACAGTCTCCCTCTTGAAAAACTCTTTCAGGTCTAAAAAAGTTTGGTTCTTGTTAATAGGATAGTTATGATGGACTCATTGGTGTGTGTGCATGTGCGTGCGTTTGTGTGTGTGCAGGGATGGACGGCCTTGGACTTAGGCCCAAAGCAATTGGAACATCGAAACGGTGTGTGTGTGAGGGAGAGAGAGAGAGAGAGAAATGTGTGCGTAAGAGAGTGTGTGTGAGTGTACAGTATGTGTGTGTGAGAGAGATGTGTGTGTGTGTGTAGAGAGTGTGTAAGAGAGAGTTTGTGTGTGTGTACAGTATGTGAAACAGAGTGTGTGTGTGAGAGAGAGAAAGAGAGTGTACTGTTGTTCAGGGCTTGAATTTCGACGCGGGATTGCGCATAATTTGAATTATTCCCACCACATTGACTCACTTTAGCATGTAGGTTGTATTAGTAAATTAATCCACACAAATTATAAAATCAAATCAATCAAAAAATCATTTTAAAACTTTCTGCAAGACGCAATTTCACAAACCGTATGTTGCTTCTCTTAACATGTTTTTTGCAAAAGGCAATCGTTCAAGCAGCAATTAAGCTTCACACTACACGCGACCAAGCGACACAATACCATTCATTTTCAATGGTTTGCGTGACAGCGACCTTTAGCGACTGGATGGGGCGTGTCTGACGATGCGACAAAGTTGAGAAACAAAGTCGTGTGTAGTGTGAACGCAGCTTAATACACTCGCGTTTCGGAGTCGGGATAGACGGAATTATCATTTCCATGGGCCAGCATTGCATCATCATGAGTAGCTACAGTTTACCATTCACACGTCCTTTTAAGTCTTACCAGTTTAAACATTCACACAAACTTGAACTGTCCGGTAAGCTACTCGCCGCTGTCTGAGAGATGTTTTTTTCTGCACACATAGAAGCCGCCTCAAGCTTGCGCGTAACAATAGTTATTTTTCATGGATTATATCGCTTTAACAGTCAAAAACATGCGAAAGTTATGTCAATTTCGGCCTTGGCGAGTATCCTCTGACACAGTTGGTTAAGTCAGAGCCCGTCTAACGGAGAGCCTTGGCACTTCCTATTAGCCCCATTGTGTATCATCTTGGCTGCAGTTCCATTAGAGTTCCACTGGAGGTGATCGCGGGCGAGAGCAGAATGAATGGGAGTCTATGGGGCTAAACGGCTAAATGTGTCTCTTTCTCCCGCTTGTCGTTGAATTAACATAGATTTTATTGTTGATTCTGCAAGTTCAATATAGATCATAGGCCAAAAGTCGAATGAACGAGTACTTATGTCCTTTTGATTTCTTACAGGTTAGGCCGTTGTTGGTCGGAACATGCTAGCATTCTGCTATTGTGTGACGTCATCACATTTTTGAACGGATTTTTAGAACAGATAAGTGAACTTAAAAATGCAATTTTCATCTGAGTGTATTATCTTAGCCCTCCCTTTTGAATGCAACTTTCAAATTACTTGACAAAAAATTACATCCTGAGAAAAGTGGACTCCCATTCATTCTGCACTCGACCGCGAGTGGCCCCGCATGGACAGAGACGTGTTACTGCAGCCAGTCCACAAACCGAAAGTAACCAGCCAGTGCCAATTCTCTTCAATTAGACATTCTCTGGTTATGTCTTCGATAAGCATTCTGACATTCATGTGGTTGTCAAAACAACAAAACATAGATTTCTTTTTAAGGGATCAGGATTAATATCCTGTGCATTAATTTAGTTCTCAGGACTAAAACACTACCCAGTGTTATTTTACATTTGATTACTTTATTCTCTGTAGTACCTAATATTTCTGAATACTGGTGTCAGACCTGAGCAAAAACTTCTCTCTATAGGTATCTTTGTTCTCTTTATTCTACTTATTTAATCAAACTTCCTTGTGTTGCATAAATTATCAAGAACAAAATTACACCATTGTAAAAATGCAATAAATGAGCATACATTTCAGGAGATAAATAATAATAAAATGCGTAATAATAAAAAAAGTCTAAACTCCCCCCTCAAATTAAAAATTCCCCCCATAAGAATCACCTACATTTTCTAAAATGAAATTCAGGCCCTGGTGTGTGTGTGAGAGAGAGAGAGCGAGAGAGAGAGAGTTTGTGTGTGTGTGTGTAAGCGAGAGAAAGGGAGAGAGAGAGTGTGTGTGTGCAGCGACGGACGGCCTTGGACTTAGGCCCAAAGCAATCGGCGCACAGAAACTTGACAACAACAGCAATTACGCCGGCCGTCTGGCACGGATATCGCAAGATTTTTAACTCTGGCTCATGATACGGTCTCATCCAAATTATAAAAATATTGTCAGCATATTGTACAATCTATTCCATGCTGTCTTAAAATGAATTAACGCTACTGCACAAATAAAAATACCACATCTAGATGAAACTAGGCTACTCCATGACAAATGTAACTTCTGTATTCTAAATCTTCAAAGTTTGCATTTACTGTAACACTACCAACATTTTTAAAAGTAAAAGCCCAACATATTTCTTAATATTAGCTTGTGCTCGTGGCATTTTACAGCTAACACCTTGAAGTTTGTCTGTGTTAACTACTGTAATCATTAGAAATATAGCAAGCTGGATATCACTTCCTCACATCATCCATAGCAAGTAACTTGCAAAGTCATTTCTGATTAATTCTGTTTGGGAGTAGAAGAGATAAAAGCCCGTCCGCACTGACAGTTGACTGGTTGGGTCCTTACATGCGCTTCGTGAGGCACACACACGCAAGGTCTCTCGCTCGCTCCCTCTCTCTGCCGTGCGCTACGCTTGTGTGCTCTCGCTCGCGCTAGATTCCAGGAGATTTGAACTAATTTGCGGGTTTCAGGGAGTCGCTATCGATACGCGGGAGACTCCCGGGAGACTTGTGAGGTCTGTGACTGCGTGTGGCGTGTGGTGGGCCGGTGAGAGAGAGTGTGTGTATGAATGTGTAAGAGAGAGTGTGTGTGTGTGAGGTATCGTGACAAACTCGATTCTTAAAGCTTAAACTCGACTGTGCTCATCTCCATTACATCCCTGCAGACGCTTCAATGTCAAAGTCAAACATGCTTCATTGGCATGACGGTAATTATACAATAATGCCAAAGTTTGGAATACATAGAAATATAATAACCTTTATATTTTATATAATTGTAATTATGGATCACAGCTTATGAAACCCAAATTCAAAATTCTAATATTGTGAAAAGGTTTTTATAAGCTGTAAGCCATAATCATCAAAATTATAACAAAGTCTATATAATATATTCGTTTCAGCTTTTAAGTTGAATTACTGAAATAAATGAACTTTTGCACCGTATTCTAATTTTTTGAGTTTCACCTGTAGTATTAGGCCTATTTTTAAATACAGAAAATATGGAAAAAGTACTTCTGAAACCAGCGCCACTGATAAAGGTGAAACGTTAATCTACAAGGTATATTCTGATTTTATGTTTTAGGAAATAAACTGACAGCAAAAGGAAGATCCATAATTGTTTTATTCCAGCAGATGAATAAACACAGACCATGTTCAGCATCAGAGAAACACAGTGGCTGTCATCCTCACTCTCACACACACACACACAGATATATGCTACCGTCGCTAAATGAAGGCACAGAATCCAGTTCGAGTAACAATAAGGCAGATTCACAGCACTAGAACACGAGATGAGCTACACTTTCACTCGGATCCGGCTCGCGTTTCTCTCCTGTCGTCATGGTGACACACCCATCGAGTCTCAGCAAACAAACACTGCTGTTGTCATGGTGACACACCCTTCGAGTCTCGCAAACAAACAAACACAGCTGTCATCATGGTGACACACCCTTCGGTCTCGCAAACGAACAAACACTGCTGTCGTCATGGTGACAGACCCTTCGGTCTCGCAAACGAACAAACACTGCTGTCGTCATGGCGACACACCCTTCGGTCTCGCAAACAAACAAACACTGCTGTCGTCATGGTGACACCCTTCGGTCACGCAAACAAACACTGCTGTCGTCATGGTGGCACACCCTTCTGCCACGCAAACAAACACTGCTGTCGTCATGGTGGCACACCCTTCGGTCACGCAAACAAACACTGCTGTCGTCATGGTGGCACAACCTTCGGTCACGCAAACAAACACTGCTGTCGTCATGGTGGCACACCCTTCTGCCACGCAAACAAACACTGCTGTCGTCATGGTGACACACCCTTCGGTCACAGCAAACAAACACTGCTGTCGTCATGGTGGCACACCCTTCTGCCACGCAAACAAACACTGCTGTTGTCATGGTGACACACCCTTCAGTCTCGCAAACAAACAAACACAGCTGTCATCATGGTGACACACCCTTCGGTCTCGCAAAGGAACAAACACTGCTGTCGTCATGGTGACAGACCCTTCGGTCTCGCAAACGAACAAACACTGCTGTCGTCATGGCGACACACCCTTCGGTCTCGCAAACAAACACTGCTGTCGTCATGGTGACACCCTTCGGTCACGCAAACAAACACTGCTGTCGTCATGGTGGCACACCCTTCTGCCACGCAAACAAACACTGCTGTCGTCATGGTGACACACCCTTCTGCCACGCAAACAAACACTGCTGTCGTCATGGTGGCACACCCTTCGGTCACGCAAACAAACACTGCTGTCGTCATGGTGGCACACCCTTCGGTCACGCAAACAAACACTGCTGTCGTCATGGGGGCACACCCTTCTGCCACGCAAACAAACACTGCTGTCATCATGGTGACACACCCTTCGGTCACGCAAACAAACAAACACTGCTGCCGTCATGGTGACACACCCTTCTGCCACGCAAACAAACACTGCTGTCGTCATGGTGACACACCCTTCTGCCACGCAAACAAACAAACACTGCTGTCATCATGGTGACACACCCTTCGGTCACGCAAACAAACAAACACTGCTGCCGTCATGGTGACACACCCTTCGGTCACGCAAACAAACACTGCTGTCATCATGGTGACACCCCCTGTCACGCAAACAAACAAACACTGCTGTCATCATGGTGACACCCTTCGAGTCACGCAAACAAACACTGCTGTCGTCATGGTGACACACCCTTCGGTCTCGCAAACAAACAAACAAACACTGCTGTCGTCATGGTGACACACCCTTCTGCCACGCAAACAAACAAACACTGCTGTCATCATGGTGACACACCCTTCGGTTCGCAAACAAACAAACACTGCAGTCATCATGGTGATACACCCTTCGGTCTCGCAAACAAACAAACAAACAAACAAACAAACAAACAAACACTGCTGTCATCATGGTGACACACCCTTCGGTCTTGCAAACAAACACTGCTGTCGTCATGGTGACACCCTTCAGTCACGCAAACAAACAAACACTGCTGTCGTCATGGTGACACACCTTCTGCCACGCAAACAAACAAACACTGCTGTCATCATGGTGACACACCCTTCGGTCTGCAAACAAACAAACACTGCTGTCGTCATGGTGACACACCCTTCAGTCACGCAAACAAACAAACACTGCTGTCGTCATGGTGACACACCCTTCTGCCACGCAAACAAACACTGCTGTCGTCATGGTGACACACCCTTCGGTCACGCAAACAAACAAACACTGCTGTCGTCATGGTGACACCCTTCTGCCACTCTCGCAAACAAACAAACACTGCTGTCGTCATGGTGACACACCCTTCGGTCTCACAAACAAACACTGCTGTCGTCATGGTTACACACCCTTCGGTCTCGCAAACAAACAAACACTGCTGTCGTCATAGTGACACACCCTTCTGCCACGCAAACAAACACTGCTGTCGTCATGGTGACACACCCTTTGGTCTCGCAAACAAACAAACACAGCTGTCGTCATGGTGAAACACCCTTCGGTTCTCGCAAGCAAACGAACACAGCTGTCGTCATGGTGACACACCCTTCGGTCTCGCAAACAAACAAACACTGCTGTCGTCATGGTGACACACCCTTCGGTCTCGCAAACAAACACTGCTGTCGTCATGGTGACACACCCTTCGGTCGTGACACAGCCTTCGGTCACGACAAACAAACAAACACTGCTGTCGTCATGGTGACACACCCTTCAGTCACGCAAACAAACAAACACTGCTGTCGTCATGGTGACACACCCTTCTGCCACGCAAATAGACAAACACTGCTGTCGTCATGGTGACACACCCTTCTGTCACGCAAACAAACAAACACTGCTGTCGTCATGTGACACCCTTCTGTCACCCAAACAAACAAACACTGCAGTCGTCATGGTGACACACCCTTCGGTCACGCAAACAAACACTGCTGTCGTCATGGTGACACACCCTTCGGTCACGCAACACAAACAAACACTGCTGTCGTCATGGTGACACAACCTTCGAGTCACGCAAACAAACAAACACTGCTGTCGTCATGGTGACACAGCCTTCTGTCATACAAACAAACAAACACGGAGGTTGCGTGTGTCACCATTTCAGATATTACATTCAAGCATTTGGTAATGCTTCCTTTTACAGTCCTTTTACACATGTACTATGAACTTATTATAGTAATTACAATTACTGGCTGATAACTAGGTACTAACCCTGAACCTACCCCTAACCCATGTATTTACCTTATACTAGCCAGTACTTTCTAGGTAAGTACACGTAAGTACTGTACAGTAAAAGGAAAGCGTTACCAAGAGTTCCCTCTCAAAATATCTGCGGTTTTATATTTGTGCAGATGTTTTCATAGGCAGAGCGTGAAGAGAGTGATTGCAAATATGTGCTAGAAACACAAGTCACGTCGATACGTTCAGATTTATGCTTCTCAGAAACAGCAGGTTATGTGAGTTTGAGAACACAGTAAACAGGAGAGTTAGGCCACAAATGTACTTCAATACCAAATGGTCCGTCCTCAGCAGTATGAATGAAAGGGCGAGATTACTCTGTTAACATCCTCACACTTGTTTTCTTTTTAGGTCACGTCTTTTCTCCTCTTCCCTGAGATGCCCAGTGGCTAAATGATGTGACATCATAATCCAAATTCACTGTAAAAAACTAATAATGTCCTTCCTCATTTTTTTTATCTTGTTTTCAAAAAATTCTAAACATTCTTAAATCAAAATACTTTTACTGAAGAAGCAAAATGACTGAAGAGATTAACATCAATGTGACTCGTGTATGAAATAGAAACAACAAAACCTCGAGGTGCATTATCAGGCTTTGCCGCGTAGGACTCTCAGCACTAGAAAACTTCAAATAATCTGGTAATGCGTGTCCTAAAGCTCTTGCCTGAAATATTTGTCGTTGTAATGTCTCTCAGCCATCTCTCTTTCTACAGTCTTTTTTAAATTCTCCCTCTCACTCACTTTCTCTCCTCCCCAATCATAAGTGGACGCCCCCCCCCCCCCCACTGCTGATTGGCTCACTCTCAGTCCTCCCCGCCCCATACTGCTGATTGGCTCTTTCACTCTTCTCACTCTTCTTTTATTTATTTTTTCTTGTACTTTACCTGTATTTTGTACTTGCTTTTAATTGTTGTGCCTGTAAAGCACTTTGAAATGCATCCATTTGTTTTGGAAAAGTGCTATATAAATAAAATTGCTTGCTTGCTTGAGTGGACATGCCCCCTACTGCTGATTGGCTCACTCGCACTCCTCCCCCTTCATAAATGGACACTCCCCCTATTGCTGCTGATTGGCTCACTCTCTTCTCCCCATCATGAGTAGACACGCCCTCTACTGCTGATTGGCTATAAGTGTGTTGTGCTGCTCAGTCCGATAAAAATTTAACAGCATTTCTCAGAAATCACATACTGCAAATTTCCAATAAACAAACCTAATATCTTAAGTCATCTTAAATCTATGCATCTTGATTTAAAATGTTTAGATGTAGTTTTTATACTGGAAAACAAGACAAAAACACTGTCTGCAGATGACGTAGAAGATCTTGAACGTAGAGGACGTTCAGGCAGGACGCATTCTCGTGATCCATCGCAGCATCAAGCTGACGTCTTTGGCCATTGCATTTGCATCACTGAACATTACGCTTTCGTTTTAGGGGTGGTGTGTTAAATCTCGAAACATCCTGTGTTTTACGGCCCCGTATGAAGTGAAGCCTTTATGATTTAAGGCGAAGGCTTTGTTCTTTCCTGTATCTCAAACAGTAGAGCGCTGGCGCTTGCAAAACCAAGGTCATGGGTTCAATCCCCATGGAAAGCAAGAACTGATAAGAATGTAAACGTGTACCTTAAAATGCAATGTGAGTCACTTTGGAGAAGGCGTCTGCCAAATGCTTAAATGTACATTCATGGGGCTCTAGCTTTAGCTATTGGGTGTTCTCAGGTGAGAGCGTATTCAACGTGCCCTTCTCCAGGCCCTCGACTCCATCGCCCCAGCTTGAGGACGGCATGCTACTGTAGGGGTCCAACAGGATCCGGAAACACCTGACGATCAACAAGCCCAGAAACACCAGCAACATCCCCACAAACGCGAAGGCCGTCTTCTGCTCCAGGCTCAGGGAATAGGCCATGATGTCTCCGCTGCTCATGGCCGCCAGACTGTGGTTGTAATGAACGCTACACATGTTCCCGGGCAGAGCCCTTCATCCTCACGCGGCCATACTGGGGATCAACGAGGATGGATGGACGCCTGTGAAGGTAAGGGATATTAATGGAACCAATCAGACACAGGCTCATTTCAAAGCAGCACTTCATACCTGTTTTGCTTATTTGCTTATTATTATGAGGATGAAAAACACCCTGCAGAGTTACTGATAAGAATGTAAACGAGTACCTTGAAATGCAATGTAAGTCGCTTTGGATAAAGGTGTGTAAATGTAAATGCATGTGGCTCTAGCTTTGGGAAGGTGTTCTCAGGCACTAAAAGCGCTGTATTCTGCTGCCTGGCCTGTAGGTGGCGATGCCATTTTGTGAAGAAACTTTGCGCCTTTTTTAGACTGAAAACGTAATGCGCATGTGCATGACGTCACTGTTTTCACAAATCCATGTTTTTGTAGTTTACACGAAGACGATAAGTTAAAAACTTGTGCTTTAAAAACTTGGTTTGCATTTTCAAACCATGAAATCGAATGGCCAAAAGCATAACGTTTTATGTTTTAATTTGAAAATGGTGTCGGATAAATCCCGAGTCAGTGTTTCTGAACTCCTGAAACGCCTCCATTTTATCTCAAGTTTCTCCGGGAACGAACACATCACAATATTCCTCATTATAATAATTAATACGCAGAATAAAGGGGCGTGGCCTGGCAGTGTTAGTTAGTAGTGTGTTAAACTGTCAGTTATTGAAAGGGGCGGGACATTTCCCAAACACACTCGAAGCACTCGGCCAATCACAACACACTGCTTCAGCCGACCAATCAGAGCACAGTGTGCTTTTCAGAAGGAGGGGCTTCATAGAGACAGGAAGTAAACAAAGCATTCCTGACAGACTGTGAAGAGAGTAGCCGCAACAATGGAGAATATGAGAATAATCAACATTCAAGCAGGAAAACCTGTTCTAGTAGAGCCGGAAACACGATAAAGACTTCCTCTTTGAATAAGACTTCACAGATTTACTTAGGCCTGTTTACTGTTTAGACATCAACATAATTTTTGAAAACAGCCTATGACATAAGCAAATCAACATTTACTGATTTAAGTGGCCAGCGAATGGAATCTCATAGTGGAGCATTGCATAAAATAATAGTGTGAATTCATTTGTGCAATTCTCATTAATACGGAATATTTTGACAATCGCTTTAATAATGTGTGTCGCCTTTAATGATGTGTGTGTGAGCATGGCCGATGTTACCCATCAGACTTCTGGTGAGAAAGCCAATGAATCCTGGAGGAAGGCGTCTCACCGGCTGAGGAGTTCACTTAATTCTTCTGTTGTTATATTCGTATTTCTAAGAGCTTAGTTTTCAGTAGTGTTCGAAGTGAAGTATTACTAAACAGGTCTAACGGTCGAACGTGTTCACTGGTGCATCATGGGGAATCTGTAATGCCAAAGCACTCGCTTATAACTTCAGTACACTGGTGGGATGAAAGTGTGTGTGAGAGAGAGAGTGTGTTGTGTGTGTGAGAGAGAGAGAGTGTGTGTGTGTGTGGAGACTCCTGTGGTCTATTAGTAACCAGCATAAGTGTGTATGATATGAGTGTCTCTCGGCAGAACTGCAGCAGAGCTGGAGCCGAATGCAGCAGAACACACACTTGAGGAATCAGAGCCCATCGCGATTGCAGAGAGAGACTCAGACGACATGTTTAATCTGAGCGACACATGCGGGAAAACGACCTGTTGCTCGACTGAGAGCCGCGTGTCATCGTCATGCAGAGGACACAGTTTCAGATCCGAGACGAGGAGGACGAGGAGGATGAAGAACAGATCAAACACAAGAAGCAATCAATCTCACCTTCATTTCGGCCTCATTCTGTCAGTGTGTTTCTGTGGTTCCCCTCATCATCCCTGCAGAGAAGTGTGTGTGAGCTCTCCGGCTTGGAGAGAGACTCTCAGCCCTGCTGCCTGCGCTGCCCGAGCTCACACACACACACACACACACACACACACACACTCAGATCAGAAACCACTTGTTAGTCTCCGCTGCTGATGCTCCTGCTGTTCACTCTTGCTCTCGGCTGTTCCCGGTTATTTGGTTTGCTCTGTTAATTCCCAGAAGGCTGTTCTTCTCGAGATGAGAGCTGGCTCTTTCTGTGTGTCAACTCAATTAGACCTTGTTCTTAAAGCATCGTTAGATGAACTGATGCGGCTCAGCCTGCTTTTAAAGGCACAGTGACGCCCTGTAACCCAATTCAGTACCGCAATACAAGATTTTTCAGTTTTTATGAAAATGTGAGAGATTCCGGTGTGCTGTGGGTGGTTACCAAGGCGTTGCTAGGGCATTATGGGGGTAACTAAGGCATTGCTAGGGTGTTGTGGGGGGTTACTAAGGCGTTGCTAGGGTGTTGTGGGTAGTCATTTAAGAGTTTGAAGATGTCTGCTATGGGGCAGGAGATTTCAAACTGGATGAACTTAGAGAAAAACAAATGTGAAAAATCAATAAATAATAAAACATAAGATTAAACTAAATGCATTTTTTAAAACGATTAAAATCAGACATTTAATGAAAAAAATAATTAATCAATACAATTTGAATTCTATTAATAAATAATATAAAATTACAAAAATTAAAATATTTGATTAAAATGATACAAAAATAAGATAAATAAATATATATAAATGGGCTAATAAAAAAGATTAAATATAAAAAAGATTGTAAGAAAAATTAGCTAATAGTAAAAATGTATTTATATAAATAAATATAAACAATGATGAAACTAAATTACAAATAAATAAAAAGCCAAATTGATCTCAATAATTAAAAACCAAAATAAGATGAAATTAAATAAAAATGATTAAAATAAAACATTTGATTAAAATTTAAAATAAATAAGGGAATCTTGATCTTGATAACATAAATAATATTATTTAAATATAAAAAGTATTAAAACAAAACATTTGTTTAAAAAATATTAATTAATTAATAATACACATTTAAAATAATAATATACATATGATTCAACTCAATAAAAAGATTTTTAAAATAAAAAATAAATAAGACAAATTAATCTTAATAATAAAATAATATTAAATAACAAAAAAATATAGGCTATTAAAATAAATACAATATTCAGAAAGTGAATACATAAAAACACATCTAACAGTAACACTAGAGTTAGTAGAAAACAGTAATAATGTAATTTAATATAAACTAAATATGTTCCAAATAATATTTTACGCATTTGTATTAAAGAAAAATTGTATGATTGGGTCATTACGAACGAGGATAATCTGTGGAATTTTCCCATCCATTTTTTTTTTGCTCTATTGTTATTATAAAACTAGCTTATCCACAGTAATTTCGCCTTTGTCGCTATTGGCTTTTGACTTGCTTAGTTGGGGACATTTAATCTTATATTTAACTATGTTATTACAACAGTTATCTCTGTAAAGCTGTTTTGAAACACATTGTAAAAGCACTATAGAAATAAAGATGACTCATTTTATATATTACAACAAAAGTAACACATTACATGCCAGGAAGCAGGATAAACCTATTTAAAAGATACAGTCTTTACAGTCCTATTGGAAGAGTCAGAAATCAAATAAACTGTTGTAACAGAAAAAGGTTAAAGAAAGGATTACACTTACAATATTTACACTTTTGTACAAAATACTTGGAGAGAAACAAAATTAGATTGAGTAAACAAACAACATCTGACTGTCCTCTTTCGCTTATGTGTAACGCAGAATAACATTTTCACATTTCATTGGAATTTCAGGAATTATATAGTACCACAAAAAAAAACCTTAAAATGTTTTTTCCAAAAATTCTTAGTACACTCACAATACCAATATAAATAAGACAAATCTTCAGTTTAGAAACCATAAGGAGCAATTTAATAATAATTAATAACAATAATAATTTGTGGGATACCAACAATGTATAATTTTAGACTTTTCTTTTATCTTATTGTACATAAATATTTTTTGTGTGTGGCAAAACCCACACTCTAGCCCAGTTCATTTCACCTGTTGTTGTTGCTTTTTAATGTTTATTTGTTTGTGGTGTTTGTAATGTGCAATGGTGGTCAATGAGTTTCCCTCACAGGGATTAAATATGTTTTTCTTACTCTTACCTGTACAGGTGACACTCGAAAAATGAGAATACCATGCACAAGTTCATTTATTTCAGTAATTCAAGACTCATTACAAGCTAAGTGAGATATTTCAAGCCTTTATTTGATAAAATTGTGATACTTTTGGCTTATAGCTTATGAAAACCCCAAATTCAAAATTAGAATATTGTGAAATGGTTTTCATAATTAGAACACCTTTAAAGTTGACTTACTGAAATAAATGAAAGGTACTGAAAGCGAAAAATGTTTTTTTTTCTGGATTATAGGTATAACCTTGAATCTTATTTGATACTGTATTGTATAAAGCGCTAAAGACATTTAATTGACTAGACCTTGACAGTTATGCCTTTTAAGGAACTCATGATCCCAGTGGCCCTCACAGTTATCTTTTAGCGGGGGAAAAAACCCCATTTCATCCTCCTGCAACCGCCATTTTCCTTTCGCTTCTTCTCGCGATAACTGAGCGCGGACGCGATTGAGAGATCAGCAGTGATGGCGGACGCGGAGCTGGCGCTTGATCTCACTGACAACAAACAAGAAGAATCCGGCGATTCTCCGACTGACGAAGGAGAACCGGAGCCCCAGCAGACAGAGGAGAACACAAATGGCGTTAAAACGTAATGTGGAGCTTTTTAAATCTCAAATACTGCATGTGTTGTTCAGTCTATTACGTGTGTGTTGTTTGCGCGGCCTTCACGCGTTCACAGAGAAAAAAAGAATCGCGTTTATTTCTTCAGATCAGTTAGCGGTTCGTCACGGAGATTTCAAGATACACTCGCGACAAATCAAGTGTATCTTAAAATAGTTTCTTCGATTTTCCGTTCCTCTGATCTCAGCGCTTATTTTTCTGTCAGCGGTGTGTTTCGTAGCGCTGCTTACATCAGTGGCGCGCGCCAATCAAAGCGGTAACCCATGGCAACCGCCACATCATTAGCGACTGTTCAGTTTATTTTCAATGTAGTTTTTGTTAAAGTTACCATGAAATCAAAATGGACTATTCTATGGATTTTTATTTTATTAGGGCTTTACTTTTTATTCTTGCGTCTTTTAGTTTTTTAGGGCCAAGATATAATGCTTGAGTTCATTTTTAAATAATATGTTAGATTTATTATTTACGTCACAATATAAAGTTAAATATTAATAAATATTAATCGCATTAAATATATTTTAAAATATTAATCATATGCGTTTATGTTGACAGCCATAATATATTTACTTATTATATAATAAATGTATACATTTATGTATTATATATGTATTTTTAGTTATATTTTTTTATTATAATTTTTTTTAAACAGTTGTAACTGTTTTGTACTATCCGATGTGTGTTGAAGTTTTTTCCTCTCCGTGTCTCAGCAGCGACGCCGAGGAGAAGCCGGAGCCCAAAGAGAAGAGCTCCGGGGCCGAAAGTCTCACCGCTACCATCCGTATAAAGAGCGCCACACTGGCGGAGACAAGAAGGCCTCGCTCAGGAACCGGGTGTTCATTAGCAATATCCCTTATGATATGAAGTGGCAGGCTATTAAAGATCTTATGCGCGAGAAAGGTAACGCACACAGACAGCGCAGCGTCCCGTCCGTCCTCTCCCTCTCTCGTATCTGTCATGTAGCGGAGCGGTTGTTCTTCGTCTTCGGACGCTGTTCTGGCCGGTGTGAATATGTTTTGACTCTAGGCTATTCTGGTATCTGTTGTAGTCTCTCACTGTAGCTTGATGTCACTGATATTTTGAAGGATTTGTACAGGTGGGTGGTCAAACCTGTGATTTTTCTACATCTTTGCACTAGCGCTGCGCGATTAATCGCAATGAAACCGCACGCGATTTGTTCACTTTAAGATGAAAGTTAGCCCATGATTTACTCTCCCTCAAGTCATCCTAGTGTATATGACACTCTTCTCTCAAAAATGTCCTGCTCTTCCAAGCTTTATAATGGCATTGGATTGCACCCAACAGATTGAAGCTCATAAAAGTACATTTTTCCACCATAAACGGATCTGGCGAGTTAATATAACACTGATTGTGTTCTTAGAAGAGTACCACACACCTAGGATGACGTGAGGGAGAGTAAATCATGGGCTAACGCTCATCTTAAAGCGAACTGCTCCGTTAATCGCGCAGCGCTACTTCGCACCTGTATATAGTGGAATAAATGCATCGGTTTGAGGCGGCGCTCGTGGAGCGGGCCGCAGGGTTCAGGTGTTGAATGTGTTCCTGTAGCGTTGCACTCGGGGCGATCCACTGGTGATTTAAATGCCTTGTTCTCTGTGGTATTTTCCCTTTGTATGTCTCATGTAGTTGGTGAGGTTACATACGTGGAACTCTTTAAGGATGGAGAAGGAAAGTCAAGGGTAAGTGTTGGTGAATCTGCGAGGTTAATATCGCACTCTGGTAGAGCCGATTACACTGTTGTTCCTTTGACCTTTGGGATGGATGGTGTGTTGATGTTACAGTAAAGACCATTATGATGATTATTTTGGTGCTGACCCGTTTGGCTGGGGTCCATCTGTCTCACATCTGATGATTGCTTAGGTGTTTTTTGATTTGGATTTAAGATCACGCCAACTGACCTACGAGAGTCATCTATCTGTCAGGTGTCTTTCCTTAAACCCCTTCATCCATCTGTCCGTTTGATCCGTTCTCTCTTTCCCGTAACAACAAGAACCAGTTTCATTTGCCCCTTTCTGAGTTTATTTGCTTTCATTTGTCCATCTCACTGTAGCCACGTCCCAATGAAATGTAAACGAGCTGATTAAAACGCTCCTGTACTTCATGAGCATGTTGTAATTGATCTTTCTGAAGCACTAATGATAAATGAGTTGGAGTTGTTTGTGTTCAAGTGATTCTGATGATGTTCTCTCTTCTCCTCTTCCTCTTTTCTCTTCTTGGGACGTTCGTCTGCAGGGCTGTGGGTAAGAACCGCTTCACAACACTAATTAACTCAACACAAAGTGCCTAAAGTACCTAAATGTGACTTTTTTTAAATCTTAAGTCCTTGGAAAAAGCCATATTATGAAGAGGTGCTTGAATTGTTAAAAAAATTAAACAATAAAAACAATATTATCATTAAAAATTAATGTTGCAGCCTGTCGGATAAAGATCTAAAGACATTGCGTATGACTATGAGCGTGAGATTTCTCATATAAATATCCAAGTATATGAAACAGCTTTCATTCTTCAGGTCAATCATATATTCATGTGAGGAAAGAAAATAAATTTGAATGAGGAGAGTGATATCTTTGTCATAGCATCCTTTCAATGGTTAATGTTGCGAAACATTGGATACTGTGCATGTGCTGCACTTTCTTTGTACAAATTTTTTTTTTTAGTATGTTTATTTATCAGAATTATAAATATAAAAGATATTGTTTTAAATTAGCGAGAACTCTGATTGTAGTCCTTGAAAAACAAAAAAGTAGTGCTTGAAAGTTTCATTTTACAGTATCTGTACGAACCCTGTAAGCATTTTCATTAATACAAATGTTTTATCTGAAGCGACTTGCAATGCATTATAATTATACGTCTTTTAAAAAATCCAGCGTTTAATGTTGTTTATGTGCACACCATGTGTAAGTTGATAAGTGGACAGCATTGCTGAGTATTTCCTGCTTAAATCTGCAGTGAACCAAAGACAGTCTCAAAAACACGCTGTGAAATCGCTGGTGGATCTCTGAGTGAGTGGAAGCGGGGCTCATTTGCATATTCTTATAAACGTGCATATTAAATGAGGCAAGGGTGTTGATATTTTAAGGCATGAAGTAATATTTTAAAGGGAAAAAACACGTTTAAATATGTAGTTTTGGTGATTAAGATGAGTTTTGAGTGATAAAATTGACTATAGAGGGACTTCAACTAAAGTGAATACTTAAATATTTAGATTATGCTTAAATTAGGTAATATTTCAATTAATTTAATATGCAGTTGAATGTTGCCATCAAGACTTTCTTCAGCAATCAGACTGCAGCATCAAGTAGGAATTATGATTATTTTAATGTTTCCCAAAACATCTATAAAAACTAATCAACTGTGAAATAAAGGTACTTAAATTGCTTTATAGGAAGTCAGAAATTATTATAATTTCTATTTTTCTAATTATTGAAAAGTATTCGCATTCTTCTATGCCATAATTAGTACACATTTAATGTCTCACACACACACACACACACACACACACTTGTCCTGACCGTTGCTCGTCTCTTTCAGTGTGGTTGAGTTCAAAGATGAAGAGTTTGTGAAGAAAGCCATTGAAGTCATGAGCAAACATGATCTGAACGGACGGCCGCTGAACATTAAGGAGGTAAACGATCAGATATCTTCATCCCACGTGTGTGTGTGTGTGCAGACAGTGTGTGACGAGTGTGTTGGCCTGTTTCAGGACCCTGACGGGGATCACGCACGCCGTGTTCTGCAGAGATCGAGCCGGATGTTCGGAGCGGGTCGAGGACAGGACGGTCCGGTCGGGATTAACGTTCCTCCTTCCATCGCCAACAACCCCAACATCCCTCCTGACATCATCAGCGCGCTGCAGGCCGGCCGCCTGGGAAACACTGTGTTCGTGGCCAATGTGAGTCCGTCACTGCGGTTCGAGTATAGAGGGTTTGACGTCACTTTATTAGCAGCGTAACAGTGGGAATGTAACCCGTCGCATTAACGTGTAGATAGTGAAGAGAAGCGGGCCCAGGACTGAGCCTTGAGGCACACCTGAGCTGCTTCTGGAGCACATGTTTGAGACTCCTTCTGCATGCACACATCTCACTGGTTTATTATAATTAATTGCAAAATGAACGTTTGGGAATGTAAACCGTTATAGTCACTTTCCGCGGGAACACACTCCCTCAGCCGGCCTGAGCGGCAGAAGAGCTGCGGAGTGACTGCAGTTAATAGAGGAAACTGTGAATAAACGAGTAAAACAAATGATGGATATGGACATGCAGCAGGAATCGTGTTGATTTCTACATAGGGGAAAAACAAGCAAATTTGTCTGTGAACGTTTTATATAAACACAATAAAGTGTAAATCCATGATCACTCATATTCAGTTTGACTGATTCAATTCATAGTCTGTGTGTAATATTAAGCGCATGCTCTACTTTAACTCTTTACTCACACGTGTGTGTGTTCTCTGCAGCTGGACTTTAAGGTGGGCTGGAAGAAGCTGAAGGAGGTGTTCAGCATGGCCGGCACCGTGAGGAGGGCAGACGTGAAAGAGGATAAAGACGGGAAGAGCCGAGGGATGGGGACCGTGACCTTCGAGCAGCCGCTGGAGGCCGTTCAAGCCATCTGTATCCTCACCAACACCTCGGACACAAAATAATTACTGTTTGTTTAGGTGTCATATCTGTATCGGCGCATATACACTGCTGTTCAAAAGTCAGTGAGATTTATGTTTTTAAAAATAAGTCTCTTCTGCTCACCAAGGCTGTGTTTATTTCAATAAAATGTAAAATTGTTTTATTTTGAAAATGCATTAAAGTGTAGTTTATTCCTGTGTCAAAGCTGAATGTTCATCATCATTACTCCAGTCTTCAGTGTCACATGATCCTTCACAAATCACTCTAATATGATGCTCAAGAAACAGTTTACAATTAATACTTCAATTTTTATAAGAATTGTATTCATCAAGGATGCATTAAATTGATCAAAGTGACATTTATAATGTTATAAAATATTCTATGTCAAATAAATGCTGAACTTTCTATTCAAAGAATCCAGATTGTTGTTTTTTTTACTCAACACTGATAATAAACATAAATGTTTCTTGATCCTCATATTAGAGTGGTTTCTGAAGGATCATGTGATCATGCTGAACATTCACAGGAACAAATTACACTTTACTATATATTCACATATAGAACAATTATTTCATTCTTTCAATTGTATTAATGTTTCACAATATTATTGTTTTTGTATTTTTAATCAAATAAATGCAGCCTTGGTGAGCAGAAGACACATTAAAAAAAACTACCGATCCCAAACTTTTGAACGGCAGGGCATGTTATCGGCCGATAAGAACATTTGAATGTATGACTGAACATAGACACCGATGTCTACAATAGTGATCAAAATAGACTAAATCACGTTTTGAAAGTAATTTGACACTTCAAATAATGATTACAGCTGCATCCAGCAGGCGACAAGTGACCTATTGAATCAGCGAATGTATTGAATCATTTGTTCAAAACGCTGATTCATCAGAAGTCTTCAGGAGGGATTTAAACCCATTCATTCACACATTTAAAAAAACAAACATGTATATAGTAATTCAAATTAATTAGGCTAAAAATTGTAATTAGACTACAGCAGTTTGTATTTTTCCAGAAGCTCTAGTAAATGTTATTTTTAGTTGTGTGTTCCTTCACTGCCACTCACAGCCATGTTCAATGGGCAGATGCTGTTTGACAGACAGATGCATGTGAAAATGGTGAGATGTTGTGTTTGTTCTTGTACAGCTTATGTTTATGAAGTATAGTAGCTCTTCTGCATCCATTCATGTGTCTGTTTCACTGCAGGACGATAAATCACTTCCTGCAGATGACTTCCGGCCAGCGGAGAAAGCGCCACAGTTGCCCAGTACGAGCTTTCTGTGCCCGTTTGAGATCAGGCGATATTTGACTTGTGTGTCTATATCTATATGTATGTAAGTATATGATTATATATGTTTGTGTGTGTGTGTTGCAGGAGGTCTGGGTGGCATCGGTATGGGTTTGGGTCCTGGTGGGCAGCCAATAAATGCCAACCGTCTTAGTGGAGGGGGCGTGGCCTCCATGGGACCTGGAGGTTTGTGCTCATGTTTTCTTTAATATTTATGCAGATATTATACTGCATGCTTAATTAGAATTATTTTAACATTTTGGAGGATTTGCAAACATTTTTTTGTAAACGAATAATTGAATTAATTGGTTTAGTGCTGGGGAATGATTTAAAACAATAATATAGCATCCAAAATAAAAGTTTGTGTGCATAATATATGTGTGTAGTGTGTATATTTATTTTGTATAAATATACACACATGCATGTCTATATTTAAGAAAAATGTGATAATGTATAAAATATTTATATATAATATAAATGAATAAATATATATACACAGAATATACATGCAAATGTTTATTAAATATCTACATGCATGTGTATTTATGCATTTGTATTTATATATACAAAATAATTATAATCCGTATACTAGTGATAAAAGCGCGTATCGAGTATGCAGACCTCTACTCTACAGGTACAAGTTCAGGTACGGCATAGAAACCATAAAATAATTAGACCAACATTTACTTGCATCAAGCAACTCTGTTGGTATTTTAATATAAATTGTTACATTTATTTAATTGCCACTTTAATATATGAATTATATAATCATGAAACTGAACATTTACCGAATGTGTTCAGTTCATTCACTGAACTGAGATGAAGACCATGAAACGTGATGTTCATTGGTCACCTGTTAGAACATTGCATGTATCGGCTGCATTATCGAGCAGAGGATGGGATTGATGGGTAATGAAGGACTGTTGATCCCGCAGGAATGGACGGGCCGGGATGCAGCAGCATGAACCGCATGAGTGGTGAGAGAGACGTCACGTTTATCTGAAGCAGATCATCTCAGGGTCAGCTGTGAGGGCGCTCACGTGTGTGTGTGTGTGTGTGTAGGGATGAGCGGGGGGTTTTCCGGCATGGACTGCATGGGAGGATTTGGTGCGAGAGACATGGGATCCATGGGCCGAATGGGAGGTAAAACATCTTCTCGTCCTACTGTCTATCTTTCTGTTAGAGCTTCACCATATAGGAAAAAAAATGGACATTGTGATACTTTTCTTTAATATATATTGCAATTTTTAGAAATACAAGAATGTTCAGTTTGGTTGGTATAGGGCCTAACGTACATGTTGTTGATTTAGATGATTTAACAAATGAATTGAGTTTTTCCTCAGGGAGAACACAACACACTCTAGTTTAACCACTGTTTCATATACTTATCTAGGATTGTGTTTTTCTTCTAAGGGAGATGACAGATAAGCAGATCTGGCAGTTTCTCTGTGTGCAATAGTGCTGTCTTTACATGAAGTGTGAAATACCTCTAGTTTTTTTTACCTTTTTTTTTTTTTTTTTTTTAGCTGCGCTCCATTTTTCTGACTGCTCTCTTTTTCTTTAGATTTTTTTTGCAGAGGGATACAATTCACATCTGCTCATATATGTCACTTTTACAGCTTTACCAGTTAAAAAATATTTGTTAAACAGGATTAGCAAAAATTTCCAGTAATAAAGTTCTTCATAATTCAAAACACTTACATGGGTCTCTATACTTATGGTATAGCAATAGCACTGCAACATGGGATATGTGATGCATGCGTGTGAATTGTCTGTTCGCTGTTGGTCTCATGCTTGGGTTTGTGTGCAGACATGTATCGCTCTGGAATGTCGGGAATGGACAGAGACTTCGGCAGAAGTGACCTGGGAATGAGCGCCCAGTTCGGAGACTGCGTTTGGAGGTGCGTGTGTGTGTGTGTGTGAGTGAGTAGAGAGAGAGAGAGTGACCGTTTAGAGGTGTGTGTGAGAGAGAGAGAGTAAGAGAGTGTGAGCGTTTGGAGGTGTGTGTGTGTGCTGATGGTGACTGACGTCTCTTCTCTTTCCCATCTGCAGGAGGATTTTCAGGAATGGGGAATTCTGGGATAGGACCCATTGGCTCTGGATTAGGTCAGTCATCTCACGCTCACACAAATTAAAGCTAAATTCATATACAGTTCATTGTGATAGAAAGTTGGTTTGTGTCAATCACAAGTTTTCCACACGACTCGTCTGAGAATCAGAACCGTCATTAGGGACGGTATGAACTTCATATCATGATTATCGTGTCCAAAATGATTTTGTTTTGTTAAAATGAGATGAAAGTGTTCAAAAAGACCTGATGCTCACACTGAAAACATTTCAACAAGTTTTATATTTCAGTCAACTAAAAAGAAATAATTGTTTTATTGTGTGGAGCTATAGTTCCATATTTCACAAGACCAAATATAATTCACTAATTACGACTACAAAATAGACCAACATGCAACAGCAAATTTGTCAATTTGAGGCTGCATTTCCTTTGTGTACAGCAGGTCTTAAATGTAATGTATAATGGTCTTAAAGTCTTAATTTGAACTTGTGAAACCTGTTGACCCCTGATACTGGCGTCAGTGTATTTAATGGTGAGATCGTAATCGTCCCGTCTCTGATCGTTACTGGAGAACCGTTAGTGTGTCGGATACATTTTACAGGAAGTTAGTTTCACAAGTCAACATTTCCCTCTGCAGCACTTATTAATCTGAGTTCTACATTATTAAAATGATAGGAGCTGATCTGAGATCAACTAACAGTGAATATTTGTTTATCATTAACACATTAATTCTATAACAAATCAAGTAATATTAGTGTGTTCACTTTACTGTAAAGTGTTACTGTGACGACTGATCAAATACAGTGTGTTACTGTTATACTTGTGTACAATTACCAGTTGTGTTTTAGTATATGCTCTGTAGTTTATCAGAACCAATACTGCGTGTGTAAGCATGTCATCAGAGTGTGTGTGTGTGTGTGTGTTTCAGGAGGAGGAGGAGGAGGAATGCTCAACATGGGAATGGACCGCATGAATTCTGGCTTTGACCGAATGGCGGGAAACATGGATATGGGGCGTGGCTTCGGCCAGTACGGTGGTCACATGGGTGGAATGAGTGACAGGGGGGCGGGGTCTAAGGGCGGATGCCAGATCTTTGTGAAGAAACGTGACGTATCGAAGATGTTTGACTAAAATCATGTGAAGATGAGTTTGTGTGTGTGTTACTGACGTGTTTGACGGGAATCGTGTGTCCGCATCCCTCGTGTGTTGTCACTGACGTGTGTTTCGTGTGTCCAAAGCTCTCGTGTGTGTGTGTGTCACTGACATGTTTCATGTGTGTCCACAGCTCTCGTATGATCTGAGCTGGCAGAAGCTGAAGGAGAAGTTCAGTCACTGCGGTACGTGATGTTAATCTCACCTCTTTCTGCTTTTACACTGAATGTTAATTAGGTTTAAGAGAAAATAACACTTACACACATGCATAACACATGTTTAACAAAAATGATTAGGGGGTAAAAGCAGAAATGTTACAAGGTGATGTTAAACAGCAGGAAAAAATAAATAACAGTTAAATAATAATATAGTTTATTTACATTATTATATAATAATAATATACTTTCATTATTATTTTACACTGTTTTGTATGTGCTTTCATATAATAAAATATAAATGAATAACTCCTGTAAATATATTATTATAACTATATATAATTGATTTGTATCATTATTATAATTGTGTGTCTAAATATCTAAATATTTAATTTATTTTTGTCATTGTCATATGTGTGTGATTTGTGTCGAGGTCGTTGTGTGTGCTGACTGCCCGCTGTGTTCCTGCAGGTCAGGTGATGTACGCGGAGATAAAGATGGAGAACGGCCGGTCTAAAGGCTGCGGGACGGTGCGCTTCGACTGTCCCGAGAGCGCGGAGAAAGCCTGTCGCGTGATGAACGGGACGAAGATCAACGGTCGCGAGGTGGACGTCCGCATTCGAATCGCAACGCTTGAGCCGCTCTCGGTCTGTCTGAACACTCGCAGCCACACACACTTTTAATGTTCCTCAACAACGCCGCCTTTCGCTTTGCTTTGTTTTTTCGTTTTTTTAAACATTTGTAAGGCGTTTGTCTCAATTTTAAAAATAAAAAGTCGGCTGTTGTAAATTCTGTGTGGCTGTGAGTTTGTGTGTGTTTGAGGAACACGTCCAGCACTCTCAAACATCTGCTTTTTAACTCTAGTACTTTATTTTTGTGGGGGGATTTTTTAATTAAAACAAATTTAGAACAACAATTGAATAATGTCCTGTCTTGAAAGATTTTCATGAAATGTCATGTTGTTTGTGACAGTGACCTTTTGAGATGAACTCAGTCAAACTCTCATGAATAAGAAATAAAAATAAGAAATACCAACGGATCAAAATCTAATTTCTGAAATTAAAAAAGAATTGCATGATTTGATGATCAGTAGTTGTTTATTAGTGTTCCAGTGATGATGAGGGATCTGAGGTAGAGGAAGAGTAGATCAACCAGCGCAGAAAACAGTCTTTGGCATTAAGATCATTAAACTACATTTGAACAGTGATTTTCCTATTCCTAAAAGACAGATTTATTACTATATCACAACATTGACAAATCCATGAGCTATACAGTTTTAAAAACCAGTGGAAGCGGATGTAATTAAAATGATCTATTTTAACTCGTTTTGAGTCTAAAAGAAGAATCAGAAAAATAAAATGATATTTCTGACTCCATTGGTGATATTAGTTCAGTTTCAGCACAAACTCGCTTCATTTTAATAGATTTTTCAGTAAACGAGACTTTATATCTCCTTTCAAGTAAATGTGTCTCAATTTAAGAATGTTAAGATATTTATGGAAGAGACTGTTTAAAGATGTTCTTAATAAAAATATCACCATCCTTACAAAATAGCTGATTTTTAATGTGACTTTAACATGATTGGAATTACTGCGTATGAAGTCAGCGCCAGAACAAGTGTTATGTGAGTATATTAATTTTACTGTAAATGTGATACGGTGAGATCAAAAGCATCACTTGGTTACGGAATCACTTTTTTAATGGCTCATCGTTTGAATTTTGTTCGTTAGAAATAAATAAACTAATGGGGAACTTGCATACCATACACTGTAAAAACAAAAAACAGTGTTTCCGTCTCTTTTCCAGCACAAATATCGAACCGCTCTTAAATCAAGACGCATTTCCTGGAGAAGCTGTATGATGAAGATATTAGGTCTCGTTTACTGTGAGTTTTCTTAAAACAAGAATTAATATGTGCCAATGAGGTCGGAAATATAATCTTGTTTCTCTTTGAATTAATTCTATTTCTGACTCCACAGGTGATATCAGTTCTTGTTTTAAGCACAAACTTACTTCATTAAATCAGTAAACGAGGAGACCTAATATCTTCATCATTCTGCTTCTCCAGTAAATGCGTCTTGATTTAAGAGTGTTTCGATATTAGTGCTGGAAAAACGAGACGAGTGTAAACACAGCCAGTGTCACATGATCAGTCTCCGCAGGCTCGGATCGGGCTGTTCCCGATGATCCCGAGCTCGGTACAGGATGGAGAGCGTGGCGAAGAGGACGTAACACGCCAGCGACACCAGACCCAGCTTCCAGTCCAGCCTCCAGCCGTTGAGGTGCACGGCGAGGAAGAGGAAGAGGATGGAGAGCAGGAGCGTGCAGGACATGAAGAGCAGGCCCGTGCTGTTGACCTCCACCGGCGACCCCGGCGCCACGAACACCGTCCTGGATGAACCACGGCAGGCCGAGGCACAGCATGTCGAACACGTTCGAGCCCACGATGTTGGACATGGCCATGTCAGCTTTCCCTGCAACACACAACAAATCTGAAGTGAGTGTGTGATGTTCCAGTTAATCTGCAAAGTTACGACTAGGAGAGATTTACTTTAACAGAAATCACTGGACTACAACACACGGCTGGTAAAACCACAGAAGCTTATTAATGGGTCAGGGACATCACAAACCCTAACATTTACAAAAATATGCTAATCAATGCTACGTTTATGCTAATCAATGACTAGAAAAGAGTTAAGTCCACATCAGAAACATAAATTCGTTAACTATCAGAAATGTCTTTGAGTCTCTCCATCTGACTCAGAGAAGATCAGAGAAACTTTTTTGCACTGAAAAAGTCAACAGTGGTACCCCTTTTGTTTTGTTTTTCGGGCGAGAAATTAAGTTTCTCTGATCTTCTTGAAACTCGGGATTCTGATAGAGGGCCATAAGACTTCGACCTGAGTGCAAAAATGGAGGCTCTAGACCCTTCCAGAGCTGAGATTTTGATATCCCACGTCGCATTTATGCCATTATAAATATCTCAGCATCTGGAAGGGTCTAGAGCCTCCATTTTGCACTCAGATCTAAGTCCCATGGCCCTCTATCAGAATTCAGAGTTTCAAGAAAATCAAAATTTGACCCGAAAAAAAAAAACGTAAGGGGTACCACTGTCGTTTTTTTTTGGGTCAAAATTTTGATTTTCTTGAAACTCTGGATTCTGATAGAGGGCCATGGGACTTAGATCTGAGTGCAAAAATGGAGGCTCTAGACCCTTCCAGAGCTGAGATATTGAGATATTTATAATGGCATACAGAGCTGAGATATTGAGATATTTACAATGGCATAAATGCTACGTGAAATCTCAATATCTCAGCTTCTGGAAGGGTCTAGAGCCTCCATTTTTGCACTGAGATCTAAGTCACATGGCCCTCTATCAGAATCCAGAGTTTCAAGAAATCAAAATTTTGACCCTAAAAAAAAACGACAGTGGTACTAATTTCGGGGTGAGTTTAGTTTATTGAAACTATCAATTCTGATGAGGGCCATGTGACTTAATCTGAGTGCGCAGTGAAGGCTAGACAGAAACAGCGGGCCTGATCTAGAATGGCTGAAAAGAAACGACTAGCACCTTCACGGAGACAAGAGAAGGTCTGCTTCTGTTAGTTTCGACATTGTCACAAAACGTTCTTTTAACTTTTTTAAATTCTCTTTAATCTACAAAATAATAAATTAAATTTATTAAGAAAATGTGTATAATATAAAACTTTTTTTTATATGGTCTTTTTTTTATAAGTACTATTTAGGTTACTACTTTTACAGTGCATTAGGTATACAGTCCAAATACTTTCTTTAATTTATTATAATTTTACATATTAACAATAGCTTTTATGGTAAAAAAAAAAAAACTATCATAACCACAATGCATTTTGTAAAGTTGAAGAATAAACATTGAATTTGTAAGATATTATAAAGCTGTTTATTCCCAATTATGTTACTGAACATAATGCATTAGTTTTAAAGTAGTGAACATTGATTGTTAATATACTAAATCTTCAAATTAAAATATCATAGGATTTTATTAAATACAATACTAGTGTTTGAAACATAAAAGCGAAAATAAATGATTTAAAGCTGCAGTCTGTTGTTTCCTCTTTGTCACCATCTATTGTTAAAATCTGCAATATAGGTTATTGCGAATTATGGACTTGCGAGTTGTGCCTGGCACGGCACAGCGGATGAATGCAATGTTTTAAAAGGAGATTGTGGGGCTGTCCAATATGGATACTGGCATTCGCAATCACAGAGTATTATTTGGAAGCAGTTTTCATCAAATGTCGTATGAACAAGTAAGTAACATGAAACTTGTTATACCAACTAAGGAAAAAACATAGCAGTAATGGCAGATTAATATGACAATCGCTTATCATAACATGTCAAACCATGCAAACTATCCTTGTTCTCAAATTACAATGTTAACAATCAGCATTGCGTGACTTGGGTACGACAGTCTCTTTTTTCTGTAGCCGAAGTCCGAAGTCTTTTGCATTTTCAACGGGTGAATCTGTTGTCACTGGTGTTTGTCGTTTCAAACCTTCTGGATACGCCCATCAAATTGATAAGTTTACTTATATCAAGTGCTGTGAGAAAAGGCTATAAATCTCCACCTCCAGCATCCTCACACAATATAGCCTACTAGCCGGACTCCTTCTTTATGTGTACAGATGTGACGAATCTCAAATCTCCGCAGAAATCCACCAGTACCACTAAATCTAAAATATTGTTACAAGCTTCGTTTAGTCGGAGCTAAGGCAAGCAGATAGTTTTGAACAGTGGCTAGTTATGTCTTTGCTCAAATTTATTTTGGAATAAATTGTAACCCCAAAATTACGGACTGTAGCTTTAAAATATTAATAAAATTAACATGGGATCTCTTATTGAACAGTCTAGGAAATACATTCTTTATTAATTTATGTATTTATTTTAAATGGCGAGACTAATCATTTAGCATGAAGAGAATGTTTGTGAGGCTAAAGATTAGGTTCCACGTTCTTCTGGAAGTTGTTCACAAAGTGAACTCATTCGACTTAAAAGAATAGCAGATTGGAGATACATTCGACCACCGTTAATTGTGATGTTTAGTTCCTTTCTTCACTTTGTCACCCTCGATGACATCATCTTCCACGCCCGGCACATGGTGATACCACAACCGGGTGGAAGGGAAAACTAATTAATAAACTCTTCCAGAATGTTAACCTTGGACAGATGTTGGTGCTGCAGGCTTGAACCACTAAAGACACAATCACAACATCATGTTTAAATAACCAGTTTGCTGAAACAAACATTGGCTACACGATAGAACATGAATAAGTTAGTGCAAACAGGAACATGTCATTGTTTATTTTCATGTCATTGCAATGCAAAAATTGTGAACTCTTTGATAATGCTTAAAGTAACACTATGTAGCATTTCGTCCCTCGTAATATATTTCCAAGAACCCTTGTATTGGGCGGAACATTGACTTACAAAAGGTAAATAACACGTCTGCCATAGCCTGACGTGGTCTAAATAACTTTACTTTTGGCTGTGAAACTTAAATTCTAGAGGTAGAAGCCAATAAGCACGAAAAAGAACTCAAAGTTTGACTGCCTTAAGAGACATACTATTACCTTGTCTGAGGCCATTGTTGAGTCTAAAGCCATATTGGATAAAGCATGCGTGCGCGTGTGACAGTAGGCTGCGGTAGGCTGAATTTTAGACAACGGTAATGGACAATTCCACTTCCAACCTGTGGGCGAACCGCATGGGAAAAGTTTAGTTTTCATTGACCATAACTGCTTTGTAGTATGGAAGCTTGTTGACCACTGATAAAAAATAAATAAATCAAATGATTGTGACTTTTGTATCTCGCAATTTAAAAAATTATAAAAATCGCATTATAAAATAAAGTCACAATTGCGAGATATTAGTCACAATTCTGAGAAAATAAAGTCGCAATATAAGAAAAGGCAAAATTGTGACAATTTAATCTTTTTATTCACAATACGAAATTTAAGTGCTCGCATATAACTTACTGTATATAGTAATTGCAAGTTTATATCTTGAAGTTAACATATTTCTCAAGAAATATAAATTATAAATTAAATTGCATCTAGGCCAATTCTAATGGGAAAAAAAGAATTTTTTGCAATTATAACTTATAACACGCAATTTCGACTTTGTTATAATTAGATTGTGACTTTATATCTCGCAAATTCTGACTTTATAACATGCAGAATTGAACTTTGTATCAGGCAATTCTGACATTATATTACCGCAGTTATAACTTTATAACACGCATAAACTTATATCTTTGCAATTCTGACTTTATATAGCGTCATATGACTTATAACACAGTAGACTTGTATCACAATTCTCTTTATATCTCTCAATTCTGACTTATAACACGCAATTATTAACTTATATCAATTAAATTTCTGACTTTATTTGACATACCAATTGCAAACTTTGTATCCCGCAAATTCTTCTTTATATTGTTTGCAGATTCTCAACTTTATAACACGCAGTCAACTTATATCACACAATTCTACTGACTTTATAAGCAGCAATTGCGACTTTTGTTTAGCGCATTATCGCATTATATCTCGCAATTCTGACTTTATAACACACAATTGCGACTTATATTAGCACATTAACTTATATCTCCCAATTCTGAGAATTAAACTTAAATTATCAAACTGAAAACCACAACCCTTTTTATTTTTTTAATTTCTGTCAGCGAAACAGCTTCCATATTTTAGTGTATATATGGCAGTCAAAAAGGCAATAGAAGTAATTATCAAATAGTACATGAAGTTATTAATCTTAATATTTTAAGTCCTCCCTCAAAAAGCACTCCGCTTATTGCATTTGTAAATTGAAGCTGACATTTAGTTGAATTGTAAATGACATGCAATTAAATGTGAACACATTAAGTTCAATTTGCATTTTTAGTATTTCTTTATAGAAGTATATTATTTCCATCTATAAGTACTCTTTTTTAAAATATGCTGGAGTGTCTTTCACATGGGGTGGAACAAAGAGTATATCTGTGTGCGCTGGGGGACCTAAAACAATTTTCCATTTCCTGCCAAGTCTTCATCTCGACATACCGGATTCTGTTCATTAGCAGGCAACATGAAGAATAACTAATAAAAAAAGTATCTGGAGAGCCGCGTGAGCATCTCCAAACACAGCTGCTGGCATTCTCACGCTGGCTCTGCCATGGCTCTGAACACACACATACACACACAGGTCAGTCATTTCTTATGCTTCAAAGGTGTGTGTGTGTGCTGTGGCATGTCACCTTCACCTGAGCGATATCAACTCTGCTGTGAAGTTGGAGCTGGTGGAGACTTTTCTGCACGTGGCTGAACCTGCTTCTGCTCGATAAAGTGATGATGGCAATACACTGTAACTCCTGACTGAAACACACACAAGCACACAATCAATAAATAAAACTCCACTATAAATAAATAAAACATAGCTACAATTCAGTCCTAAAAAGGAGAACTCTTGAGACTAGATGTAAGCATTTTTTATGACATGTTCCTTACAAAGCAAAAACACTATCAGTCGTCCAAAATATCATAGGTTGTGGTATTCATATAGCACATTGGCTGTTACATACATTACACACTTATTCCAAAACAAAAAATGACCACTATCTGACTAGCGCTTCTCTTCTGTGCTTCTGCAGGCCATCCACAAGTATGAAGTTGATAAGGTTTGAATTAATACTGTCAGGTGTCAAATATTCTGAATCTTCTGAGCAATTGACTCTCAACAGCACACAGATCTGAGGCTGTTGAATGTGCTATTCATAAATTTTTCAATGTATATTAGGAATTTTAAAAGTAAAATTATAAATCACAAACGAAGAAAACATCATGCCATTATGATGCTTATTCATCCACCAGATCCAGGCCACATCTGGTACATGTGGATTATTAATGTGAGCTCAATTGGCCAACACTATGTTTGGTGTCGATAATGCCAATATAGGCTGAACGGAGTGCACCCACGTACAACATGCCTGGATTAACACATGTCATTCAACGTTTCCAATAAACCAATCAATTTAAAGAAGCCAGTTACGGTATATGTATCATTTTAGGCTTATAACCAACTTAGGAGCTTCTACATGAGTGTTATTCACCATCATTTACCTCTTATTTAGGATACATTATGGGTTTAGGAATATGGTTAGGACAACATTTTGCAGCACAGAATGTTGCTCCAGGATAGACGAAATGTCTTGCTCCAGGAACAGTCTTTCTTGGCCAAATAAAAGCAAATGAAACCCAGACAGCAACATCAGTGTTGGCCAGAGATCCAGGCCCACATCTGGAAGCGCATGGAATACCACATGTACCAGATGTGACCCAGCGAGGGCCGAGCACTGTGTCACACTGTCTGGGGAAGCGCCATTACTTTGTTTTGATGGTCCACTTTGAGACACTCTACTAAGCCTACGATATAAGCGACTTAGTCATCTAACATTCATTAAGAGTCCTAGTCAACTGTTTCAGTAGAATATTAGCTCGTCATGTAGCTTTGGAAAGTTACTTTATAATTAAAGTGTTACCTTACAAAAAAATTAAAGTGTTACCTACAAAAAAATGGTGGTGCATAATGGTGCAGTGGATAAGACACGAGACCTTTGCGTGTGAGCCCGTGTCTGTGGCAATGTGCTCCCTGAGCAAGACACTTAACCCCCTGTTAGTTCCAGAGGGGTGCAACCTCTGACATCTGTATAGCAATTGTAAGTCGCTTTGGATAAAAGCGTTAGCTAAATGAATAAAAATGTAAAAGAAAATTGGGAATGTATAGAGATACACTATCATTCAAAAGATAGGAGTAATATCCATTATGCGGACAACAAAAAACTTTCAATATGCTTACTGAAGCAGATTAAATGTGCAGTAGAGGTTTGGAACTACATCGTAGAGTAAATGATGACAGAATTATGGCCTACATTTTTTTAGGTGAAGTAATAATTTCAAGTGGGACTTAAAAATGAATGGCATTGCATCATATACAGTAACAGAAGGTTTTAAAGGGATACTCCACTTTTTGGAAATAGGCTAGTTACCACTCCCCCAGAGTTAAACAGTTTGAGTTTTACCAAATTTCGATGAATTTACGTCGATTCTGATATTTAGAAAATATAGTAACCAGACAGTTTATGGTCTACAGTGACTTCCACAGTATATTTTTTCCCTCTGTGGAAGTCAATGAGAACAGAAAGTATAGTTTATGATATTCTTAGCCTTGAATCTAAGAACCACCTAGCGGCAGCAAAAGAAGTTATTTTGCTGAGAAAGTGTGGTCTAGCAACTCTCCGTTGACTTTCGAAATGGAAATCCAAACTCTGGTCAGGCCAATCACATCATGTACCAGAGTTGGATGGGCGCTTACAATGACGGCCAAGTTGTGAGGTCTGGCAGATGATAGGTGATTTCCCTGCTACTTAAAAACAAACAAGACGCAGCTGGCAAATAGCACAGCTTTCGCTTACGGCTTTTAGCAGCGAACTAGAATGCCATTTAGGAAGCCAGTTATTTAAAAAGGAAGATATTTAAGAGTTTTGACAGAATAAGGCAAAAGTTTAATGTAGACTTGCTCTGCTGGAGAAACCATGGGGAAGCGCATCGGACTGGCTAGGCCACAGCTATTGATCGCTCTGGTTGGTTGGCGCTATCCTCTTATGGCGTGCAAAGGGATATGAAAGCAATTCTTGTGCCACCCAGGTGAGGTATGCGGATTGTAAGATTACAGACCTAACATCTTGATAGGTCTCAGCTTGCAGGCTTTAAATGTTCTTCTGATATCAAAAAATCGGCCGAATGGAATTCGAAAGACGATAAAACCCAACTGTTTTAACTTTATTGGGGAGTGGAAAAATGAGCCTATTCAAAAAATATTTTAAAAAATATCCTTAAGTTCCTTATATACCTTTTTGAGCTGTTGTATGTTAGTGCAAGTGTTTCTCAGGACTCACCGTTGGGAGGGACTCCTGGGAACCAGTCTGTTGGAAATGTCCACCACAATGCACCGCAGTAAGTAAAAACGGAACTGTCCAGGGCCTTGTCCCCGACATCCGTCAGGTGAGACTCAAGTCAGTCCAGGTGTGTGGTTGTGGAAGTGGTGTACAAACTCTCTAAAGTTCTCTGAAGCCCTGGACCTGTTCAGAGCTGATTCACACACACACATGCTTTAGCACAAACAAACATGCTAAAATGCAGTGGAGAATGAAATTAGATCTGTAATAAGTAGAAAGAAGTAAACTATTGTGTGATGTCAATTTTGATATAGTGGCATTTAATGCTTTTGCATATTACCAAAAGCATGCCCACCTTAGCATAAAAGGTGCGTTTGCAGTTACCACATTTTGAGTTGAATATGATGCCTGTCTTAGTGGATCCCAATACACTAAAGCGTTTGCTGCAAAAGGTGGTGTACAGAGATCTACTGACATGACACACAGCAGATGACCTGTGACACACACAGCATCAGAATGATTCATTCATTCCATATTAGAACCCATTTGTCCCTGTAATGTTGTGATTGGTGCTGGTATTACTGTCCTTTGTGAAAGAACATTTCATTGTTTTGAATGTGCACTTTGTGTACTTTGTGAAGACTGTACCTGTAAATGTTATAGTTTAATGAAATACAAGGTGACTTCAGTGCACTTAAAATGGTTTGCTGACAATGTAAAAATGTACATTAAAAGTTTAACTTAAAGTACATTTAAATCATTGTGTTTCTTTTTATCATTCTTTAAAAGTGTTTGTTGTTATGTGTTGACTTAACATGCTAAAGCACATGCACAGTTCTTGATTATAATTTTAACTGTAGTTGGTACACCTATTTGATTTTGCGTTTGTAAAGTTAATATAAATACACAAAGTCTAAATTGCAACTTCATTTCGATGTGTAATGATAAATATATTTTAAATACATGACAGTTTCAATTGCTTTTAGTAACCATATTTCAAAGACAATAAAATTATGAAATAACATATAAAAATATTAAATGCCCACTTAAAGGAGAAGTTCACTTAAAAAGAAAAAAAAAGTCAAAAGATATGAAGTTTTGATAAAACATTCCAGGATTTTCTCTATATAATGCACTTCTGGTAAGTCGATGGTTCAAGGTCCAAAAAGGGTTTTCAGTGCAAACTGCTAAAGGGCTTTAAACAAATTACAGACGATGAATAAGGGTCTTATAGAGCGGAAGGCAAACACTCATTAAAAAATAACAAAAATAACAAAGTTTAGGGCTTATAGCACAAATGGTCGCCTTGCTTATATTCTGTGATACGCATTGTGACTCACCTGCTTCAAAACAAAATGAACAAATCATTTTTCCGAAATAAATTGGATTAATTTCGTTTGTCGATAAACCAAATGAAACGAAGTTTGTTAAGATTTTGATAGCAGTTTGAACAGGGAGAGTCACAAACATAGTCACAGAACAGAGCAAGGCGCATTACTTATTGAAACTCACTTTATTTTAAAAATGAGCGGTGATTTCGTTGATAAAAACCTCTTGTTCATAAGTGAAGTGTTAAAGCCCTTGAACAGTTTTGTAGTTTGCACTGAAACTGTCTTTGGACCTGAACAACTTAGTTTACAAGTAAAGTTGCGTTACTATGAAAAAAAAAATCCTGAATGTTCATCAAAAACTACTTAATTCTTTGACAGAAGAAGAAACATGGAATATCTAGATGTGAGCAATGGATTAGTAAATTGTCAGCAAAAGTTTTTTTTTTTTCATGAAACTACTCCTTGCCACTTAAAATAAATTAACATGAATTAGAACTCTTCTATAATTAATTTAACTCAATGGCATGCAATTAAGTGTCTGAAAAGATTACAGTCAGTTCACACTTTAAAGTATTCTGTATAGAAAAAAAGTATGCTAAAGTGTTGCTTTTTCACAAGAGGTGATATGCTGTGTAGGAGCTTACCTGCTCAAGACGAGAGTTTCCTCACCGTGATCCAAACCGCAATGTCTCTCCATATTTGCTGTTGTAGTAGTTGCTGACAGTGCCGATCCCAGTTCCAGATGAACCGACAGTCAGAGAAGGACCCAGACCCAGGAAAAACAAGGAGGACCTGAATCAAACACATTGCAGCAAACAGTAATTGACATGATTACATG
>JAQIUQ010007364.1:165000-220888 GCA_030378365.1 Hybognathus amarus | reverse complement strand
GTTAATGTATTGCTAACCTACACGGGAATGACATTCACACACACTGCATGAAGATGACATCAATGATCATGTCAGGGACATCTCTGCTTGTGGTTATTAGAACGATATAAATCATCATCATCATCATCATCGCATTTGACTATGAGAAATATCCACATCATGCCTTCATCATAAACTCATATGCGAGTGTTTCAAGGACTGCTAAACAACTGAGCACATATTAACCACACATTCTTAATAATTAAAGAAGAGAGTAAATAAAAGGATGCATGTTATAGGTTGAACGTCCTATCAAATTCGACAGCATTTTGGGGCAAATTCATCCATCAGTTTTAATACTTTTGATAAAATTATACAAAATGAAAGAAAATAACAAACCACTGCTTACAAAATTGTTCACATTCACCCTATAGTTCACGCTAATATCATTTTTATTAGTTTTGTACAGTAAAGCGTGTTCAGTCCTGAAGCTGAAGCACTTCTCTAAAGAAAAGACCCTACACAACCCAACAGTGACCACGTTTACACTTGTGCAATCTGAGCAATGGGATTATTTCTAATAATCAGTAATCATCATGCAACATAGAAGCAGAACTTTAATGTAATAACAACAATAGTGTTAAGTTTAATATAAAACTAAACAGTTATTTCGTCAAATGCATGCTGTATTTCCTCCGAGATTCCTCATTTGTCAGGATACACTGTCGTCAGAACATTCTGTTTTTACAGTGAAATCTGAATCTGGTTGAACATTACATTACAAAATACAATGATCCTGTCACCAGGAGTTTATATAAGCAGATATACCAAACTATTTGGTTTATATTAATAAGTTATATGCATCTCTCAAATAAATCTGAAATAAGATGACAGATAACACAGAAGGCTGAGTTCAGTTTCACTAACACTGACTGTCTGTGATAATAAAGCATAAAGACAGACTGACAAATATAAACAAAACTAAAAGATGCCGTGGTTTGCATTGGATACATTTTGGGAAGAGAAGATTCATACATTTTACTTATATTTTACATGTAGCCTATTGTCTTCTCAAATAAAATATCATGGTAAAGTTTAACCATTTTTTGTTTGTTTTTTTAACTCTTTTTCTTTTTCCTGTTACAAACACAAATGTACAACTTTAATTAGTTCCATCATGTACACTACAGTAATAACAACAGTAAAATGCATAATTGTCGAATAACTGAACCCTAAATCAAATCCTAAACATAACTCTAAATGTTGTGTGATTGCACGTAGACTATATGAAACAATCATCTAAGATAAATATAGAATATCATCGACAATACATGTTTATAAACCGTTAATAATGGCAATGGCAGAATGAATTGTTTTAGATAGAGCGATAAAACAAGAGCGTAACTCTATAACACATGAAGATCATTTCTGATGAAACAGAGCAGGCTGTCTATAGTGAAGGTCCTGATGTCCCCGTGTGTGTATGTGTGTGTGTGTGTGTGTGTGATCGAGGTGTATCTGCCTAACTAGACCGCATGTTCGGTATCATCACTCCCGCTCCGCGCGCGCCCGCGCCACTGATGCCCAGAAGTGCTGTCTTTATGAAGGCAACGCACTAAACATGAGGCATACACCCCGACTGCACACACACAAACATACACTACAGTATAAACTCTTGCTACTCCATACAAACCAAATGCAGGATAAAGCACGGACTGTAATTTGAGTTCGCGCGTATAAGCCACCGCGCTCGCGCTTCATTATAATAATAATCCCAAGGTTTATATTGAGCAGCGCGACCAGCATCACAGAATAAAGTGAGAAAGGCTCATTCGCCCGTGGTTTACCTGCTCGCGTTCCTGCGCCGAGACAGAAATACTGCGTGCAATGTGCGCTTTAGCTGTCCAGAGACTCACAGATCTACAGACAGAACACACACACACACACACTCTTACTCCATCCTTCAACTGAGTGACCCGCTATTCCAGCTCACCCTATATCAGCTGCTCTCTCTCTCTCTCTCTCTCTCTCTCTCTCTCTCTCTCTCTCTCTCTCTCTCAAACACACACACATACACACTCCCGCGACGTCACACAGCGCATATAACACACACGCACCGAAGATCCCCGAGTCTTGCTGCGCTACTGCCACACACTTCACACACGAGATACTACACCAATCATCATATCTGTTCACTACTGTATAATTAACATAATAATCACTAAAAACAAGATGCTCCAAAATGAAGCGAGCGAGTCCTCACTTCACCTGCAGTGATTGCAAAAACACTGAACACTGATGGAGCAACAGATTTTGTGTGAGGAAAAAAAATCATAAAAGTGGTTTATTTTGTTCACAAATCTTATAAATGCAAATTGTCGAGGTGTTTTACTCCACAGACACACAGTACTTGGTGCAAACACTCAGTCTGATATGTAATGTGCTTAATGATGTTGTACTACCTGAACAAAACAAGCACTTTAGCAAAGTTTATATTAGTTTTGGTCATTTTGATTTAAAAAAGTATGTAATTTTTTGTTCACTAAAATACTCCTGTAGTTAAAATATGCTAATTTGAAAATTCAGAAACAAATTTATTTCTCTGTAAATAAAGATTCTGAAAGCATTGAATGAGATCCCATAATAAAGCTTTACACTTAGTAACAAAGAAATATGATGTTTTATTATGTGATATGATTAATCTCATATTTTTAATATGATGGTTTCATCATAAATATGGTGATTATCGCTAAGGAGGACACTCAACTAAATATATGATATTTCCAATCTGAATCAAACCATGTCACCAAATGTAAAAGTCAGCTGGCTGTTTATTACCATGTTAATGATTGTTGTTCACCCCCCATACTTTTACATATTCGTCAATTATTGAAAAACTTGTTACATTAACAACCTTCAACAAAACCTGGACATCATTAACAAGACCTTTGTGTAAAAATATATTCAATAATTTTAGTGATTCTCTATTTTGTTACAATGAGGACACAAACCCTTTCTCTATGTGGACAGAAGGCCAAAAAGGAGAGAGAGATGCATTTTTAAAGAAATTAAGGGATATTCACTTTAAAATTAATTTTTGATATGTTTTATTTTAGCTTAAGGGCATCCAAGATGTAGGAGCATTTCAGCTTCCGCACATTTCCAGTTTCGATATTTTTAGGTCAACCGGTCTCTTAGTCTGTCAGCCTCAGTAATGGAGAGTCTATGGATGGTCACCACCTCCAAAGTAGCACGAGACACACAGAAGTCTCAGATTAAACATGATTTACCACTCGTTAAAGGTAAGTACACATTGCATGGCCTAAGACACTAAACGAGCCGGTCTGTGTGAGAAAACCAAATATATCTATATCGTTTTTACCCCAATTGTGATCACAGTCACTGCCCAAGTCACACTGAGGGCGCGGGCACTTCTGGCCTGTGCAAGACAAGAGGTGAAAACTCATATATATACTGTTTGTTTTCTCACACAAACTCGCTCGTTTCAGTATTCTTAGGCCATCAATGTGTACTCTACATTTACAAGTCATTAAATCATGTTTAATCTGGACTTCTCTGTGCATGCTCTTTGAGGTGGTGACCAGTAGACCACCATTATGATTGATAGACAACAACGGTTTGACCTAAAAATATCAAAATTGAAAATACTGCGTAAACAAAGACACCTACATCTTGGACGCCCTTGAGGTAAGATAAAACATATCAAAAATTAATTTCAAAGTGAACTATCCCTTTAATATTTTATGGTACTAAATAGTTATAATCCATTTATTGACTTTTTGAGCATAAAATTAAACGGAAGTCACTCTTGAATGCTTTAGAGCAACAGACTAAAGTTTGGTCTCTTTTTAAAGACGACACTTGGCAGATTATTGCTGAAGTGAAAAGAGTTAAAGTTTAAAATTTTTTTGTTGTGAAAAATGCACAAAAATACCGTTTTCAATTTGTATATGAAATCTCTATTCTCCAAAGCAAAAACTGCAAAAAAAAAAAAAAATCTAAACCATGAATCTAAACTCAGTTGTGTTCCAAATCTGAGGTTGATATCTTAGAAGATGAGCTTTCAGTGCGAGTGTGTTTGGCTGTAATACCGGTTCGTTTCCACTAAGAGGAAACTCATCTCTTATTCATTTCAATGGCTTTTTTCAGCTTCGCTCCGGCCCTCCTGACGTACTTCTGCTCATTTTTCATTTTCCTTCAATACGTCACCTGAGTTTGTGAGTATATTTGCCATTTTTTCCCAGCCAATTTTTCCCTGTTCAATCAGCGAACAAGAGGAGTGGCTGAAACTGATGGCAGTCAAGGTCGTACGCTAGTTTAGTCACGACCAAACATCAGCGATTGGTTAAGGCAGATCCAATAGTTTCAGACTTCAACAGAGGACCGCCTTACAAGGAAGTTAACGCTTGTTAGATAGAGCGAGGCCAGACTCTCTGTGCGAATGAAATGTGCCAGAGTCTGGTGGGACCCGGCACTTATTTTTGACTGCGAACAATACAAGTGTGACTTTTTTTCAGGAACATATAACCTTTTGAATCATGTCCATGATTTTTTAGTGTGTGTGTGTGTGTGTGTCACACAGCAAGTGCCAAAACCTTTACAAAGTTTCGTACCATTCAAATGAAGTAAAAAATAAAAAAATAAAAAAACGTAAAAACAAAAATGACCGAAACAGCACCAGAGGATTAAGAGGGTTTAGAACATGGTATTTGGAATAAATCACTGTTAGAAAAATTTTTACTTTTGACTAAAAAAGGGCATATAATTACTGCGATATACAGTATGAAACCCTTGCCCTGTTGTCTCCAGTAACTGAACTACGGAGAAGGAAACATCATAAGAGTCACATCATACGACAACTAAAAGAGCTTTAAAGAGCCTTTGAGTGTACATACGCAACAGAAGAGTGTGTCGCTCGTGCTTCAGCTTCACAGTTTCAAAGGCAGAGAGGAGGTGACACACTTACGGGCGATGATACAGCGTGAGCATCAAAGTTGCATGTGAGCCTGAAATATTTATGCCCAATGTAACATTCATCACAAAAGAGAAAAGAGCTTTATTAGTGCAGCAGCCAAATAATGATCCTCTGGAATAATGCAAACGGCAGAGCAAGTGATGCAAGTGATAGAGTCACAACACATGAAGAGAGCTCAGTAAACTCTATTCTAATCACTGCAACACTGACAAAAACCTGCATTAATAACCCACTAACAAACAGGTCCGCAGTTCTTCTGTGGATTTCAAGAAACGCTCCGGTCACATGGGACGAGAAGGACCACCTTCACTGCATTTCAGCCAAGCAGATGTGGCAGATGTCTGCAGATGTTCGCAGGTGTCACAGGTGTCGCAGATGTCGCAGATGTTGTAGATGTTGCAGGTGTAGAGTGTTGCAGGTGTCGGAGCTGCTGCAGGTGTCACAGGTGTCGCAGATGCTGCAGATGTTGCAGGTGTCACAGATGTCGCAGATGTTGCAGGTGTCGCAGTTGCTGTGGATGCTGCAGATGCGCAGATGATGCAGGTGTCGCAGATGCTGCAGATGTCGCAGATGATGCAGGTGTGCAGATGATGCAGATGTCGCAGATGATGCAGGTGTCGCAGATGCTGCAGATGTCGCAGATGATGCAGGTGTCGCAGATGCTGCAGATGTCGCAGATGCTGCAGATGTTGCAGATGATGCAGGTGTCGCAGATGCTGCAGATGTCGCAGATGATGCAGGTGTCGCAGATGCTGCAGATGTCGGCAGATGCTGCAGATGTCGCAGATGATGCAGGTGTCGCAGATGCTGGAGATGTCGAGATGATGCAGGTGTCGCAGATGTCACAAATGTTGCAGGTGTTGCAGGTGTCGCAGCTGTTGCAGCTGTGGCAGGTGTCACAGATGTGGCAGGTGTCGCAGATGTCACAAATGTTGCAGGCGTCGCAGGTGTTGCAGGTGTCGCAGATGTCGCGGATGCTGCAGGTGTCGCAGATGTTGCAGGTGGTGCAGCTGTCGCAGGTGTCGCAAATGTTGCAGGTGTCGCAAATGTTGCAGGTGTTGCAGGTGTCGCAGATGTCACAAATGTTGCAGGCATTGCAGGTGTTGCAGCTGTTGCAGGTGTCACAGATGTCGCAGATGTCGCGGATGCTGCAGGTGTCGCAGATGTTGCAGGTGGTGCAGCTGTCGCAGGTGTCACAAATGTTGCAGGTGTCGCAAATGTTGCAGGTGTTGCAGGTGTCGCAGATGTTGCAGGTGTCGCAAATGTTGCAGCTGTCGCAGGTGTCGCAAATGTTGCAGGTGTCGCAAATGTTGCAGGTGTTGCAGGTGTCGGATGCAGGTGTCGCAGATGTTGCAGGTGCTCACAGATGTTGCAGGTGTTGCAGCTGTCAAGGATGTCGCGGATGCTGCAGGTGTGCGTGCGAGATGTAGTGTCAGGATGTCGCAAATGTTGCAGCTGTCGCAGGGTGTCGCAAATGTTGCAGGTGTTGCAGGTGTCGCAAATGTTGCAGGTGTTGCAGGTGTTGCAGGTGTTCGCAGATGTTGCAGGTGTCACAGATGTTGCAGGTGTTGCAGCTGTCACAGATGTCGCAGATGCTGCAGATGTCGGCAGATGTTGCAGGTGTTGCAGGTGTCGCAGTTGCTGTGGATGCTGCAGATGTCGCAGATGATGCAGGTGTCGCAGATGATGCAGGTGTCGCAGATGTCACAAATGTTGCAGGTGTTGCAGGCGTCACAGATGTTGCAGGTGTTGCAGGTGTCACAGATGTTGCAGGTGTCACAGATGCTGCAGATGTCGCAGGTGTCACAGATGTTGCAGGTGTCGCAGGTGTCCAGATGTCCAGATGTCCCAGATGTCGCAGATGTTGCAGATGTTGCTGATGTTGCAGATTAGGGGTGTCGCAGTATACCGTTGTTGACAATAATCCTGATATTCAAAGCATGAAATATCAACATCGTGTTAATTAAGAGTCTGGCGATATACCGATATTGGCGATAACCACGATGTTTAAAATTAATGGGACTGTTATGATAACATGACACGTAATTTTCACTGTAGATTTTTAAAAAAAAACAACGCATTTTTTATTATTATTATTATTATTATTTTGCTCTTGATTAGTTTAACTGCTAAAGTAATCAAGAAGAACAGACATTAGGAATGAAGCCATTCAGTACAGTAAAGTACAGTCTGCATCATACCATAATCCCAGAAATAGCTGTCAAACTAAACTAATATATAAAATTTTAAGTGTTTTTTTTATCACTGTATAGGTGAAACCGGAAAAATCTGAATATCGTGCAAAATGTAATTTATTTCAGTAATTCAACTAATATATTATATAGACTCACTGACATGCAAAGCGAGATATTTCAAGTCTTTATTTGTTATAATTTTGATGATTATGGATTCGAAAACCTTTTCACAATATTCTAATTTTGAATTTGGGGTTTTTATAAGCTGTAAGCCATAATCATCACAATTATAACAAATAAAGGCTTGAAATATCTTACTTTGCATGTAATGAGCTCTATATAATATATTAGTTTCACCTTTTAAGTTGAATTACTGAAATAAATAATTTTCCAGTTTCACCTGCACATAAACATTATTGGCACAATCATCAGAGATGAACCAGTCAGAAAGTAGTTTCGACAACTGCCTCCATTAATGCATGTGTATTTGTTTGTTTCATTGTGGGTCAAAGCGAGAGGGCTCCGGAAACCCTAAAGGGACATGGTGATGGGATGATATTTGACGCCATCTATCTTGCTCTCTCACAAATGTTTTGTGTTCCCCAGAGAACCTCAAAACTTGAGTTCTTTGCAAATGAATGCAAAGTTTCTTGGGGGAACATTAAACTTTTGGTAAGTAGATCACGCAAAAGCATTAAAACTTTTAATCTTTTCTCCATTTTTGCCATCACCTTTAGTGCCTCCCTAGGTGTCTGTTTGTTTAAAGGAAATTGGCAAAGGAAAGAGAAATGTTTGTTTATTGTTTTCTTTTCTTTCAAATAAAATGCTTAAAGAGACACACACACTGACTCTTCTGTAGTTCTTTACACCATTTATCTTATATCTGGAGAAACTGCTTAGATCGAGCAGATTTGGGTAATCTGTAAAATTGTGATCCAGTCATATTTAGCTTTGAAGACAACAGCACAAAAATCTGATCCTGGATATCAAAACATGGGATTTCCAAATCCTGATCCAGATTAGAGCTTTTGAACAGCTGGGTCCTGCTGTTAATTTGCTGTACTGTCAATAACTCTGATATTGCATTCATGAAATATAGATTGATTAGTCAATACGGCCATGCAATTTCAGTGACCCAAAAGTTGTGCACTCTGAATATTTCATCGGAGGAACTTTATCTTTGTGTGCGGTCATCATAGCATCGCAACTCATGCAAAGTCACAACATTTATTTCCATCAAGAGATGTATCCATTTTTGGCCAAGGTCACGTACTGTAAGATGTATTTCTATGTAAAGCTTTTGAAGAACTGTTTGAATTTTCCTTACTTTTAATTTTGTGATCATTTCCTCTCTCACTGTAAAGCACTTTGAACCGCCATAGTGTATGAAATGTGCTATACAAATAAACTTGCCTTGCCTATGGATAGTGGGGATTTGATTTGACAATGGGAGAGTCAGATATAGTTCAAAAGGCTCCTTCCACGCGCAATGACGATATCTATAATGATCGATACAATCGATGAATGAATGAACGATAAAAATCAGAATCCATCCGGCTTTAAAGAGCTTGAGCAGACGTCAGTAACAGAACGATATTGTGCATTAGTTTGGGTGCTAATATACAGTGGTTCCCATTCAGGGAACTTCGAGCTGCTTGTAACCGCTATGGGAACGCCCCTGCGTGAATGCGTCATGAAGCACGTATGAAATCAGTCCAATGGTGAGACGGAACGTCATGGGCGGGGTGACGTGATCGACCAGGAAACTATAAAGCACCCCAGAGACACAAGCGCGACAGCTTCTGAGTCTCCAGCAAGCGCATGTATGAAAATCAAGTCTATGTGTCTTTGTCTGTTTAGAAAAGCACTATATATATATATAATGGCGAGCAAACAGCAGCAGTTCAGAAAGTGTGTTCATCCCTGCCAACGCTACATGACGGGTGGGGATACACACGATCTGTGTGTTGTGTGTATGGGAGTGCAGCATGCCCAGTCAGCTCTCAGGGGCTGCTATGAGACATCGTGAGCGTTTGCCCACTAAACGCTCTCGCTTGCATCGTGGGGATCGCAGATGGATCTTTTAGCGGGGATGGAGAGGGGCTCTTCCCTTTTCTCTGCCCTTACCTGATAGATCCAGCGCCTCAAACTTCGGTTCTGGGGGTCCGCACTGCGGTTTCTCCTGCCGGGCTGAGGCTCCATCACTTCAGCTATCCAGTTCTGAGGAACTGGATGTTGAAAGTGTCAATGTTGAAAGCATAGACTCTGTGGAGATCGGAGACTCGCCATCCCAGTCTCCCGCGAGTGAAGAGCTTATGGAGGTTTTGACTCGGGCAGTGGAAAAATTAAGTATTGAGTGGTCCAGTCGAGAAACAGGAGTCGAGAGAAAAGCAAGTTAGACGAGCAATTTTTACCGTCACACTCTCTACCTCCACGCCGGTGTTTGCCCTTCTTTCCTACACCCGAGGTGTCTAGAGCGTGGAATAGACCAGTGTCAACGAGAATTTTAACTCATCAGACATCCATGTATTCTAATATCGCTGGGTCTAAAAGTCGGGGTTATGGGACGATGCCGAGGATGGAGGAAGTTTTTAAAACACCTTTAAAACACCTGGCTTGCCCACCAAGCCACTCAGAAATACTCAGAAGTTGGGGCATAGACGGTCCCAGCCAGTGTTTTCCCGAGGACGCTCGCTCGCTCTGAGGAGCGAAACAGTATGGTCATTAAACCCTGCCTGTGCTCCGTCACAGGGCGTTGTTTCTGTCTTAGCAAAGTACTCTCAGAGGCCAGTTCTCGAGAGACTGGTACCCTTAGTAGAATTTCTGGTGGACTTGGAAGAGTCTTCCAAACATATCTCAATGGGTCCTGCAGACTATCGAACACGGGACGCTCGATCCAGTTCAGGTTATGCCCGCCTCGGTTTCGGGGATTTTGCCCAAGGTGGTGGCCCTGAGCAGGCTCTGGTTATGGAACAGGAGGTGAAAACTCTGTTACTGAAGGGTGCGATAGAACGAGTTCGTCCTCCCGACAGAGAGTTGGGTTATTACAGCCGATATTTCATTGTTCCAAAGAAGGCATGCCCGCTGAGCACTTGCTTCAGTCTTATCAGAAGCTGTCGCGCTTGTTGCGTGCTTTATAGTTTCCTGGTCGATGACGTCACCCCGCCCATGACGTTCCGTCATCACCATTGGACTGATTTCATATGTGCTTCATGACACATTCACGCAGGGCGTTCCCATAGCGGTTACACGCAGCGTCTCGTTCCCTTCAGGGAACTAAGGTTACATGCGTAAGCAGAGACGTTATGAAGAAGCGTTACTCCATCCTATAGACTTTTTAATGAGGTTAAAGTCAGGACTTGCTGAACCACTTTTACAATATAAGCCTGATGTAATCTTGCCAGTTTTCATTCCCAGAATATGGCCATGGGATGCGTCTTTCAACACAGTTACACACTGCATAAGATAGTCAATTTGTTTATTGATCACCAAAATGACATATTTCAATGTTTTTTCCTTGATAAAAATGTTTTCATGCCTTAAAATATCTTGAATGTAACTTGACACACTTGCCTCATTTAGTATGTGCGGTGGTTCTATGAATATGCAAATGAGCCCGCCTCCACTCACTCACTCAGAGATCCACTGGTTGACGATCACACGTTGATCTGATTGGTTACAAGGTGGTTTGTGATGTCAGAAACACCAGCGATTTCACAACGTGTTTTTGAGACTGTCATTGGTTTTCAGGAAATATCTCAGCAATGCTGTCGACTTATGAACTTACACATGGTGTGTCTTAAGGCATATTAAAAACACCATATAGACACATAAACAACATTAAAAGCTGGATTTACACCACAGGGGGACTTTAAAGGAATTGTTGTCAAATGTATTTGCTGATTTACAGTAAACTAAATGATTGCTCATATCACATGCCAATGAACCCCATGGTGTTTGCCAAAGATGTACTTGCTTTATTTAGTGCTATCTAGTGGCCAATAATCATCTGGGGAAACACAGCACATCTCAGATCTCCAGATGACTGTCAGGTTGCTGTCGGATGTCTTACCTGCTCACACACTGCTCTCTTGACAAGCTCAACCAAAGGAAATTTCCAAAAGAACAAGGGTTTAATGTGCTTATCATCCACAAAACGTCCACAGATCTGTTAGTCAACAGCTGTTCAAAGTGCAGGAGTTAAATCCTTTGATATGCTCTTTGAATCGCACAAAACTTACAAGAGGAAGCCTTGCTGATGAGAAAAGCCTGACAGTCCTGTCCCGAGATCGCTTGACAAGGCTTTTTTCCTGAAACTTTCAGCAAACTTTCCTGAGGAAGTTTCTCGCAGGTTTCTAGACTCTTCTGAAGTGCTGAGTTGACAACGCCACAACATCCCGAGATGTGAAAGACTGCGCCTTTAAAGCATGAATGAGGAAGTCAATGATTTAGGCAACTTGGCAATATAAGGTCGGATACATGAGGTCGGGTGTGTAATGTAAGTTGAAGAGGATAAACGCTGGTGTGATGGTTGCCCATCACTTAGGTTGAAAATGCTGTGATTTTTGATGCAGAGGTTCGAGATGACCTCTCGAGGATGAAGGCTGGGCACTTGACAGCTCACTGGGATAAATGGTGCAAAACACACTAAACCCTGTAGCGTTGCTGTAAAACTGGTGTAAGGAGCACACACACACACACACTGAGCTGCATTGCGTGGATTTTAAAGTTGGTTTGCATGGTTTTCAAAGCACTCCACGTATAATTCAACATCTCGAATTTACTGCAATGGACAATCTTTCATTTATTTGATCACAGACTTGGCACAGGTCAAGGTTTCTTTGATTTGACTATGAGTGATTCCCGAGAGGTCACAAGGGTTATGGAATACATACACTTAAAAAGATATATGCTTAATTGTACTGAATGTGCACTTGTAAAAAACTTTTGAACTTTTATTGAAAATAAGTCTATATTTGAATTAAAAGTATTTTTTATTTTTATTTTTGGCATTTATCCAAGTGATTTTTTGGTTAACAGAGACTTGTTTTGTTTGTTAATTGTGGATATTTACAATGTTTTTAATTTTCAGTGTTAAATAGTCTAGAAATAAAAGTTTATTGATCTTTGAAAAGGTGTGCCTGCATTATTGTGCCATTATCATTATTTTAGATGTAAATGGTCTCGGAACGACAATATTATCGTTTATCGCAATAATTTATTGTGACAGGCCTATGTGTGTGTATTCCTCTCGCTGTGCCGTAAGTGCCTGTGTTCTGCGGGACAGGTAATGACAGTCTGTGTGTGTGTGTGTGTGTGTGTGTGTGTGTGTGTGTGTGTGTGTGTGTGTGTGTGTGTGTGTGTGTGTGTGTGTGTGTGTGTGTGTTCTGCGGGACGGGTAATGAAAGCGCAGTGTTGGACAGCTTGAGGATAAAGTCTGGAAGCGTCAGCCTCATCTCCTGATGTGATGCACCGTCGCAGTCTCTGCTGGAAGCTCATCGTTCCTTTTGTTTCTCTTTCTTTTGCCTTTCTGATTTGATGGCTTTCGGACCCCAGATGACGACGAGATGAAAGCAAGGGCCTGATGAAACACAATGCTCCTGCGGCTCCGTCTTGTGGACGATATGTCACTCTTATTCTGGGCCCGACCTGCACACATAAACACCCTAAAGCACACTCGCCTTTTGTTTCCATTGCTTTGTTTGCTTATATCTCGCCGTTTTATGTCCCCACATCCGTCACATCACCGATTCCCTTCGCCTTTCTCCTGTTTCATCTCTATTTCCCACCATTTCTCCCTGTAGCTGCCATTAACCTAGAAAACCTATAGCAGCTTCCCAAATAATTCGGATTTCATTACGAACCGGCCTAATGCATCAGTAGAGAGAATCCACATTTAACGCGGTTCATCATGTTTATGTGACGGAAGATTGCAGATTCATGAAATGAGCAAAAAAGACGGATGCTATCATGTAACCAGACACTATCACGTTAAACCAGACACTATCACGTTAAACTGGACACTATCACATTAAACCGGATGCTATCATGTAACCGGACACTATCACATTAAACCGGACGCTATCATGTTAAACCGGACACTAAACCGGACGCTCACGTTAAACCGGACGCTATCACAATAAACTGGATGCTATCACGCTAAACCGGACGCTTTCACATTATACCAGACACTATCGCATTAAACCGGACGCTTTCACGTAACCAGACGCTGTCGTGTTAAACCGGATGCTATTGCGTTAAACTGGACGCTATCACATTAAAGCGGCAGCTATCACGTTAAACCGGACACTATCACGTTAAACCGAATGCTATCACATTAAATCGGACACTAAACCGGACGCTCACGTTAAACCGGGCACTATCACGTGTAAACCGGACACTATCACGTTAAACCGGATGCTATCACATTAAATCGGACACTAAACCGGACGCTCACGTTAAACCGGGCTGCTATCACGTTAAACCGGACACTATCACTGTTAAACCGGATGCTATCACATTAAATTGGACACTAAACCGGGCGCTATCACGTTAAACCAGACGCTATCACAATTAACAGGACGCTATCATGTTAAACCGACGCTTTCACATTAAACCAGACACTATCACGTTAAACTGGACGATTTACTAACCGACTATCGCGTTAACCGGAATGCTATCGCGTTACTGGACGTATCAGTGAACGGGACACTATCATGTAAACCATGTATCACTTACCGGAACTGTCACGTTAAACCGGACACTATCACGTTAAACCGGACGCTATCACGTTAAACCGGACACTATCATGTTAAACCGGATGCTATCACTTTAAACCGGATGCTATCAAATTGAACCGGACGCTATCGCGTTAAAAACGTGTGGCATAACCGGATGCTATCTTTATAATCGGACGCTATCACGTTAAACCGGACGCTATCACGTTAAACCGGACGCTCTGCGCATTAACCGGATGCTATCTTCATAATCGCACGCTATCAAGTTAAACGGACACTGTCGCATTAAACCGGACGCTATCTACGTTGAAAGCGGACGCTCATTATGTTAAACTGGACACTGTCATGTTAAACTGGACGCTATCACATTAAACCGGACACTATCACGTTAAAGCGCTATCGCGTCCAACCGGATGCTATCACGTTTTATCGACGCTACGCTGCTCTCTGCTTGATTGCACTGTTCAATGTCAAAATGTTTTTTTATTTGAATGCTCCACTCTCATTGGCACTTTTCAGCAAATGTTTAATAAATCTGGCCCCACATATTTACTTGTATGCGTATATGAAACTCAGCCGAAATGTATATGAAATATGATCCGGACGTGTGCAATGACCATGTGTTCTTCATAAGAGCAAATAAAGGGGACTCGGGGAAAAGTTTGCGGGTCATTTTGTGGATGCGCAGGGTGTGAGAGGAGGCCAGTAATCAGTGGCATTTGAGTCTGCAGGGGTGTGATGTGATTACCTTATCTTCACACTCACTAACCCATCTAATTACACAACTCCAGTGAAAGGCCACGCTTGCCAAAAAAAGGTTAATTGCTTAATTTTCCTACCATATGTACACCCAGTTCATAAGTCAAGTTTTTATTAAATACACACACTGTTTCAAAACTGCTTTGAGCTTTTCTTCTGGATGTTAACTGGGAACAGAAGCGGTGGTCCGAGTCTTCCAGTTGTACCACTGCACTTCATACAGAGGTCACGGAAGGACTCACAAAAAGGTCATCCGTTGTCTGGATGCGCATCTCAAGCCAAAGTAGCGTCACGCAGAGAGAAAACATCCGGTGGGGAAAGCAGAGACATTACACGGATCATTAGCTCCTGATATAGGAGAGCGAGCGCTGACTGGCTTAATGATGCTTTGATAAGCTGTTTTCCGGAGGTAAACATAATCTGTTATCTTTTCAACACTTTTTTTGAACTTGGAGCAATTTTTTTGCCGTGAAACGAAACTGTCATTTGCTTGTTTGCAGAACAATCCACAACTGCAAATGTTCATGCAACTGTGTTTGTGCTGCTTCATGATGGACATGTGCAGTAAATTAGACTTAGTAATTAGACCGTTTTACGTAAGCCCACCTGTGTACGTGTGCCTTCTTATAGAAATCAATTCATTCAGGGAAGAGTTCACCCAAAAATGACAAATGAACTCATTTTCAACAGGTGTATGAGGCCGCATGTTCAATATACAGACGCCAGATGTGCTTTTGCACTTTTGCAACTCATCCATAGGTGCGTTTCTGTTACAGATTTGCACAAAACTTTTGCCATTTTTTTCTTTGACGGCGTTTCCATTAACCAAAGTCATGCGACTAAAACTGAATTTTTAAGCTATCTGTCATTCCAACAATCATGGCAACAGATGTTAGTAGATTTATGGGTAACACTTTAGAATACTGTATCTTACTACATAACTAATAAGGAATTAATGAAGAACTAATAGGTAATTCTTTATTAACACTTAAGTCACTACTGTTAACTACTAAGGAAGATGTGTTAACTAATCAGTATGTAATATAATGTTATGATTGTGTTAAGTATCAGTTAGTTAATCAATAGCTAATGAATTCGGTCAGTACCTCCTGAAGAACTACTATTAATTATCTATTAATTAAGGTTCAAGAAAAATAACTATGAAGTAACTATTAATTAACAGTCATACACACAGTCAGTTTGTCATTCTTCAGCACTAATAAGAAAGATAAGTTCAGACATTTATCTATAGGCTCTGATCTGCAAATAAGCAAAACACATATCATGTATATTACACCGTTCTCCCAAGGTTTTTTTTATTTATTTATTTATTTTTTTGTTGTTGTTTTCATTCTGTCACCTGATGGAGTTTTGGTTCCTTGCCACTGTTGCCTTTTTCACCTCTCTTCGCCTTTGTCGCAAGTAATTGTCATGTATTTTACAAAGGTTTAGATGATTACATTAATATATATAGGCTATATATATATATATATATATATATATATATATATATATATCAGTTATGGAAAAAATTAAGAGACCACTGCCAAATCAGCAGTTGCTCTGGATTTATTATTTATAATATAAATAATAAATCCAGAGCAACTGCTGATTTGGCAGTGGTCTCTAATTATATATATATATATACATACATATATACATATATATATATATATATATATATATATATATATATATATATATATATATATATATATATATATATATATATATATATATTTATTTATTTTTCAGTAAGTTTTATTTGAGTCAGAAGTATGTGGTAATTCTTTATTAATTACTAATGGGTTCCCTATATTGTCACTTTAGAATACTGTTCCAGCTTCTTAGTAATTCCTGAAGGACTATCTAATAATTATTTATTAATTACTAATAAGTTCCTTATATTTTTACTTTAGAAGACTGTTTCAGGTTATAAGTAGCCTAATTCCTAGATAATTATTTGATAATTATTTATTAATTACTAATGGGTTCCCTGTGTTGTCACTTTAGAATACTGTTCCAGCTTCTAAGTAATTCCTGAAGAACTATTTAAAAGTTATTTATTAATTACTAATAAGTTCCTTATATTTTCACTTTACAAGACTGTTTCAGATTATAAGTAGCCTAATTCCTGGATAATTATTTGATAATTCTTTATTAATTACTAATGGGTTCCCTATATTTTCACTTTAGAATACTGTTCCAGCTTCTAAGTAATTCCTGCAGAATTATTTGATACTTATTTATTAATTACTAATAAATTCCCTATATTTTCAGTTTCCCTCAGTCGTTGCCTCAAATACATGGATTTACTCAGTGGCATTCGATGCTGAGGGAAACAGACACACACAGTACTGTATATAAAATATGCAAATAATCTGAGGTTAGTTTTGTATGACTGTTCAGTAGTTACTTCTTAGTTCTTTTTCTTGAACCTTAATTAGTTGATAATTAGTAGTAGTTCTTCAGGAGGTATGACAGAATTCATTAGCTATTGATTAACTAACTGATACTTAAAACAATCATAAAATTATATTACATACTGATTAGTTAACACATCTTCCTTAGTAGTTAACAGTAGTGAAGAAGTAGTTAATGAAGAATTACCTATTAGTTCGTCAATAATTCCTTATTAATTCTGCAGTAAGTAAGATACAGTATTCTAAAGTGTTACCAATTTATGTATGTATATACGAGTCACCAACTAGCCATTATTATCAATGGAAGAAGACGTGTGTGTGTTATCCAACTTTAATGGCAAGGAACGAGCGTTACACTGAGAGCGGCACATATGAGGAGTTTCTGGGTGTTTCTCCTACATTTCTGCTTCAAGATCTTGATTGTGGGATTTTAAGTGGTTTAGGCCCTGTTTACACGAGAACGCACACGGGTAAAAATACAAACATATTAGTGCTGTCAAACGATTAAAAATATTTAATCGCAATTAATCACATTAATGTCATAGTTAATTCACGATTATTTGCACAATTTTATCTATTCTAAATGTCTTTTGATTTCTTTTTGTTCCATTATTTTTTTTTCTCATTTTAATGCTCTTATCAACATGAAAAAATGGATTGGCTTGTTTTGTGCAAATGTTTTTTTTTTATTATTATTATTGAAAACAACATTGGAATAGTGTTCAATTTCACACAAACATTCTCTCTTGAAGCAGACAGATGCACTTTTATGATGGACAGATGCACTTTTATGATGGACAGATGCACTTTTATGATGGATAGATGCACTTTTATGATGGACAGATGCACTTTTATGATGGACAGATGCACTTTTATGATGGACAGATGCACTTTTATGATGGACAGATGCACTTTTATGATGGACAGATGCACTTTTATGATGGACAGATGCACTTTTGTGATGGACAGATGCACTTTTATGATGGACAGATGCACATTTATGATGGACAGATCCACTTTTACTGATGGACAGATGCACTTTTATGATGGACAGATGCACTTTTATGATGGATAGATGCACTTTTATGATGGACAGATGCACTTTTATGATGGACAGATGCACTTTTATGATGGACAGATGCACTTTTATGATGGATAGATGCACTTTTATGATGGACAGATGCACTTTTATGATGGACAGATGCACTTTTATGATGGACAGATGCACTTTTATGATGGACAGATGCACTTTTATGATGGACAGATGCACTTTTATGATGGACAGATGCACTTTTGTGATGGACAGATGCACTTTTATGATGGACAGATGCACTTTTATGATGGACAGATGCACTTTTATGATGGACAGATGCACTTTTATGATGGATAGATGCACTTTTATGATGATAGATGCACTTCTATGATGGACAGATGCACTTTTATGATGGACAGATGCACTTTTATGATGGACAGATGCACTTTATGATGGATAGATGAACTTTTATGATGATAGATGCACTTTTATGATGGATAGATGCACTTTTATGATGGACAGATGCACTTTTATGATGGACAGATGCACTGTTATGATGATAGATGCACTTTTACTGATGTATAGATGTACTTTATGATGGACAGATGCACTTTCACCATGGGCAGATGCACTTTTATGATGGACAGATGCACTTTTTTGATGGATAGATGCACTTTTATGATGGACAGATGCACTTTTATGATGGACAGATGCACTTTTATGATGGACAGATGCACTTTTGTGATGGACAGATGCACTTTTATGATGGACAGATGCACTTTTATGATGGACAGATGCACTTTTATGATGGACAGATGCACTTTTATGATGGATAGATGCACTTTTATGATGATAGATGCACTTCTATGATGGACAGATGCACTTTTATGATGGACAGATGCACTTTTATGATGGACAGATGCACTTTATGATGGATAGATGAACTTTTATGATGATAGATGCACTTTTATGATGGATAGATGCACTTTTATGATGGACAGATGCACTTTTATGATGGACAGATGCACTGTTATGATGATAGATGCACTTTTATGATGTATAGATGTACTTTATGATGGACAGATGCACTTTTATGATGGGCAGATGCACTTTTATGATGGACAGATGCACTTTTTTGATGGATAGATGCACTTTTATGATGGACAGATGCACTTTTATGATGGATAGATGCACTTCTATGATGGACAGATGCACTTTTTTGATGGATAGATGCACTGTTATGATGGACAGATGCACTTTTATGATGGATAGATGCACTTTTATGATGGATAGATGCACTTTTATGAGGATAGATGCACTTCTATGATGGACAGATGCACTTTTATGATGGATAGATGCACTGTTATGATGGACAGATGCACTTTTATGATGGATAGATGCACTTTTATGATGGATAGATGCACTTTTATGATGGACAGATGCACTGTTATGATGATAGATGCACTTTTATGATGGACAGATGCACTGTTATGATGATAGATGCACTTTATGATGGAACAGATGCACTTTTATGATAAATAGATGCACTTATATGATGGACAGATGTTACTTTTAAGATGAAATAGATGCACTTTTATGATGTATAGATGTACTTTATGATGGACAGATGCACTTTTATGATAAATAGATGCACTTTTATGATGGACAGATGTACTTTTAAGATGGATAGATGCACTTTTATGACGGATAGATGCACTTTTATGACGGATAGATGCACTTTTATGATGGACAAATGCACTTTCATGATGGACAGATGCACTTTTATGAACGGATAGATGCACTTTTATGATGGATAGATGCACTTTTATGATAAATAGATGCACTTTTATGATGGATAGATGCACTTTTATGATGGATAGATGCACTTTTATGATAGACAGATGCACTTTATGATGGATAGATGAACTTTTATGATGATAGATGCACTTTCATGGACTTCAAAACAAAAACGGCCCATTCTAATTTTGGAGGAACTATACCTTTAAAAAAGGATCTGCAGGAAGATGTTATATGAACATGTTGTTTGCCAAGCCACTTTATTTTTAATTTGCAGCACCTGTGTTGTTACTATTATCACCTGCATTATCATCAGCACCGCTTGTTTGTGACCCAAGTGAATTTACATTGCCATTGGTAGATTGTGTTGGTCATTATGTGTAATGTGTTCAATTATTTGCGAATGATCAGTAGATCAACCGCAGAAACTTAGTCCCATTGGCACTTTAATGAGATTGCGTTTTAATGCTAATCTGCCCTGTTTAGTAAATCTGGCCCATTCATGTCATGATGACAACATTATTCCCCATTACATAATTTCATCACAATAAAATTTCCATGCCCTTTGCATCAGTGCAATGATGCTGAAGCTTTCTCATTGAAATCAATGGGTTGGTGGCCGTGTCCCAATAGAGATTACTCAGGAGGGCACTTTTGGCATCAGCACAGTGATGTGCATTTTCTATTAGACTTGAGGAGTGAGATTCGGGTTATTATTGTGAAGCTTCTAAACTTCAGTCTCCAGATTCAACTGCATGGAAAAGAGTTCAATCTTCTCCCTTTGCGTTCCAGTTACCCCATCCTTGGCCTCATAGGCTACCGTATGTAATGTGTTCTTTACCAGCTATTTAGCTGTAGCATTTGCATTACTGTTTTGGTTATATCTTCAGTATTGCACCAAATTGTTTAGAAAGTTGTCTCTAAGAGTTTGATCTAAATTTGTAAATCTTAAAGTTTGAACTTAATGTGTGGTGTAAGCATCTGATGAGTGGTGGAAACCAATGGACAGGACAGAGAAAGAAGATAAAAAACAAAGCAGACACTCTGGAATTAATGAGAGCGAGAGAGAGAGAGAGAAATTGAAGAGCTGGAAAAGTCAAGAAATGAAACTGGGACTGTGAACCCTCTGGGATCGGCTATACGCGCCGCAACAAGCTCACTTTTTTCCTTATCACTGCAAAAGAGACTCGAATTACTCTGTTGATTTTGATCTTACACACACAGGTAAGTGTTGTACATCATTTGATCCTGTTAAGTGTCTTTTTCGTGTATACTCACAATGAAAACAAAAGAGTTCTGCTTTTTGTCAAATAAAGAAAAATAGACATGATGCTAATTTTGCGTTCTCTGTCAGTGAAGTTCATTCTGAAATGCGTCCGAAAATGAACTGTAACTCAGTAAATACTTGTCAAAGAGGCACGAAAAGATTTTTCGTTATGAAGCTGAAATCCTCTTCTTTTAAATTAAGTAATTTATATAAAATATATATATATATATTCTCAGTTTATGTAATCTGTATGAAAAGATGTACTGTTTGATGTACAGCACCATATGAGACGCAGATTTAAAGAGGGCAAGCGGCAACTGAAGCCCGGATCATTTAACATCCGCCAGGACGAGAGCGATCAGAAGCACTGCAGAAACTTGAAAAATTTGAATGTGGAAAAGTTCATTTATTTACATATTATAGATTTTTTTTTACATGCAAAGTCAGATATTTTGCATGCAAAGTGAGATATTTTTAAGCCTTTATTTGTTATAATTTTAATGATTATGGATTACAGCTTATGAAAACTTGTGCACATATTGTGTTATTAATTTTCAAGTTTCACCTGAGTATAACGCTGCTCATTCAAAGAATGCAACACTTTCTCTTTCTCTAGAGCCTGTGGGAGTGATCTTCCTTGGTTGTGTTGCCACAGGTTAGTGAACCAGCTGCATTGAGACAATCTACACCAACCCTGCTTGCGAAGCACAACGGTACAAAAACTTTCTGACGCTGGCTTAGAAGCGAGAGGAATCATGCCAGTGACCCTGCAGTCTTACTGGCGTTAGAACTACACGGAGAGACCGTACTGGAGCGATGCTGGCACTGCACAATTACAGCACACATGTACAGCGTTAAACACTCCTCAAAGAGGATTTGATCAATGCTTTAGCAATTCCACAATTTAAAGGAGTAGTTCACTTTAAAAAAATAAATAAATAAAAAAATAAAAACTTTTGCTGATAATTTACTCGCCCCCATGTCATCCAAGATGTCCATGTCTTTCTTTCTTCAGTCGAAAAGAAATTAAGGTTTTTTTGTTTTGATGAAACATTCCAGGATTTTCTCCATATAATGGACTTCAATGGAAACCAAACGGTTCAAGGTCCAAAAGACAGTTTCAGTGCAAACTGTTCAAAGAGCTTTAAACGACACCAGACGATGAATAAGGGTCTTATCAAGCGAAACGATCACTCATTAAATAAATAAATAACTAAGTTCAAGTTTTATAAGCACAAATGCTCGCCTTGCTCTGTTCTGTGATGAGCGTTCGTGACCCTCCTGTTCAAACTCGTTCATCAAAATGAACGAGTTGTACACTGTAAAAAATATGATCAAGTTACGACAACAAATGTTTTATATTGTTTTAACTCATCAAAATAAAATTTGAAACTTTTATCATTTGTAAAAAATATTGAAAAATAATATATTCAGTTTAATGTAATTTAAGTTGAAAAGACTTAAACATCCAAATTGATTGTAAATTTAAGGTCATTTTAAGTTTACGCACAATCTTCTGCTGATTAGAATTTATACAGGAAAATTTGCACAGATTCTGATAAGGGTAAATCTGAAAATATTCATACTCCCTGTTATGTATAGGCTACACACAATTTTAAAATGTAAATCTACACAAAGTTTTAGACACGAGACTTCAAGGACCTCATGTACAAGACTTTGGCGTTGAATTCAAACTGAAACATTGGGTACGATCAAAGCTGTAAATGTGCGTACGCACAAAAAAAACAGATGAATTTCTGCGTACGAAGGATCCCACGCATATACATCCCAATTAACGTAAAATTGAGCGCACATGCACAAGGACAACGCCCCACTGAGTCTCCTCCCTCAATTAAATGAATTTAAATATGGTAATAAGTCCAATTTGGCAAAATTGAACAGAATTTATTAAACTTTCAGAAAAATTTCAGAATTTTACTGAAAATGTCTTCTATGTAAATATATGTAAAATAGCAATTAATTCCTGTGATCAAAGCTGAATTTTCAGCATCATTACTCCAGTCTTCAGTGATCCTTCACAAATCACTCTTAATATGATGATTTGATGATCAAGAAACATTTATGATTATTATCAGTGTTGAAAACAGCTGTGCTTCTGCTTCATATTTTCATGGAAACCGTGATATAGTATTTTCAGGATTCTTTAATGAATAAAAACTTAAATCAAACACATATAGAAATCTTATAGTCTTTTGTAACATTATAAATGCATTTACTGGCACTTTAAAAAAAATCATTGCTAACGCTGCCTAGACGGGTTTGTACATGCTTTATGTTCTTACCTAATTTAGAATGTTTTAATAAGACTTCGTGTGACATAATTTGTCATTTTTGACATATTATTAGGCAAAATCTGACAGCTGGTGGTGTGACAGAACAATTCGTAGTGTAATGTTTGCCACTTCACTTTATTGCCTCTATGAGTCGCCAATGGACAAAAATCAAGGCAAATGTACGTACGTGAAGTTTACTTGGAGGAAAGCACATTCTTACGTTAATATCGCTGTTAGTACATCTGGCTGTGAACGTGAAAAGTGGCGATACGCTGTGTTGTTGTACGTACGCAGTGTTGATACATAAGGCCCCTGGATATCACGGAGACGTAGAGAGACTCTTTCACACCAGACAGGAAGAAATGCCCCTAAACACCTGAACTATATATTACTAAACACTTTTGAAAGTCACGGTTCTCACTCTCATTTCTGCAGAATATGTGATGTAGATTTGCTTTATTTTTCCATGAAATTGCACAAGGGCAAATCCACCAAACTGAACTTGGCTCAATAAAGCAGTTTCTTATATTGCTCTTCCACATGCAATATAACTCAGCTTCACACATGACTGGCCTTTAGTGAATCAATTCAGCTCAGTCACATGAGATCAATGTCTTTCTGTTCATTTCTCAAAAATTACAGTCTTCTGACTACAAGACAACTTTCATTCTTGAACTCTTTAAGACTTTAATTTGGTATAGGATCTAAGAATTCATGCATTTAGACGTACTGTGGGACATTATCTGCGAATGGGCTGAATATGTCTATATTTAAAGGACATTTTTTTGTTAATACGAAATGTGCTGATTGCAATTTCTTTTACACTTTTGCAATGCTATTTCATTAAAACGGTCTTTAAAAGCCAGAGATTCAGGCTGGAAATCGAGCTTTAACAGATCAGAAAGCAGAAACTTTACATGTAAAAGCAGTGTAAACATGAACTGATCCAGGTTTAATCATATTTCATGCAAAAACAGTTTTTTCTCGTTTTCAAAATGTAGCGTGTGTATTACAATTAAAATAATAATTTATGTAATATTACCGTGAGATTAAGAGCAAAATGATATCCATGTGTTTTGTACATCACAAATTTTGGCAGATGCATTAAAAAATATTTCTTAGAATCACTATATCTGTTAAATATGAAAACAATAAAATATATTCAGTTAAAAAGTGGAACAAACAAAATTCATTAGTTACAAAAAATTGATTTATTGATGACAAATAGGAAACCTGATCATTATTATTAGGACTACATTAGCATCGCATTATTTGTTAAAACTGTAAATTTTTTCATTTTGCAATTCAAATAGATAAATCTTAAATTTAAACGTACACACACACATATATATATATATTACTTGTAGAGTGCTTTTATCCAAAGCCAAACCCATGACCATAAAAATGCCACACAAATGACATAGCTACACACAAATTTTCATTACATTAGTAATGTAACAATATGTGCATGCAAAAGATATATAAATGTTTTTTATTTGTGTCTACAAATATTAATATGCATGCACAAAAAATATGCATGTGCATAGTCATGTGCTCTTGAAGCGCAGGGTCAGACATTTTTACCTTGATGACAAAATGACAAGTCTATCAATCATCCTTATCCGGGGAAAAGCGGAGGTTGGGTACAGCAATCAATAACGTCACAATTAGTCGAATCACAGAATCACGCACAGCTGGACCGGAGCTCCGCTTGGCCTGCGTCCGTGCCAGATGCCCGTCCCTGACATTAGCCAGCTCCTCCTGGGACGCGCTGACATTTCTTCAAGCTCACAGAGGCGACGTGTGTGTGATGGCGAGTGTGTGTGGGAAGCTCACCTTGACTTAGTGACCTGGAACCGCATTCCAAGCCGTGGGACTCCCGGAGGAACCTGAGAGAGCCACGTGAAGGGCTGAAGCTCGAGATGTCTGTCAACACTCATCAGTGTAGCACTGAGCTAATGACAAGCAAAGAGGCTCTGTGACCCGGGATGCTTCGGGGAAACTGGGATGCACGCGTGACCGAAGGTTGGCCGATGTCTGCTTTGACCGCCAGCAAGAGCAGATTGCCAAGACTGACTTTAGCACGTTGATGTGAAATTTCAAGCTGTTTTCGGTAACTTACTGCACTGTGGCATCCTGTAATTGATTTAAAACTATTGTAAACCACAGTTAAATCATCTATAATACCGATTGTGTATGCAATATATATGACCTCATATTAATTGAGAAAATTGCAAAGAAAATTTTGATCTACACTTATATGGAAATCATGTACATAAATCAATGTTTTTAGGATGATTTAAAGATTTTTTTACTTTTTATTTTTTAATGAACAGTTAAATTTTTCAGTTTAACAGCATATTTCAGTCTATTTCAGTTTTATTTTAATTAACTTTTTTTTAAATATAGTTTTAGTGTAACATTTATCCACTGGAGGCAAGTTCGCAGAACCCAAATACAGTTTAATATGATTCAAAACAAGCTCAAACATAAAGCAAAGGCATTGCGTGGCATGAATCTCAAGGAATGGACGCGGACAAACATTAGGCCTTAAATACAGACTACTAATGACTAAACGAGACACATCTGTGAACATGATTTAGACAATTAACCAAACACAAAAGACTAGGGAAGCACATGGCAGGATCACATGAGGGCAAGGGAATCACATGACATGACTTCAAACATAAACCAAAACACGTAACATTTAGATTTAGTAACAATAACAAATCTGCAACATAATGCTTATTGATCCAATAGTAGGAAAATCTGCTATTCTATAAAAGGGTCAGAAGGCACAAGAAATTGTTCAATATTTGTATTACTCTTTTGTAGTAAGTTATTGCATCATACAAAATTAAAATAATTAAACCTCAAATCATCTTCGGGTTATGTATGTAATAATATATATTATTATAATAATTAGGTTAGATATATATATATATATATATATATATATATATATATATATATATATATATATATATATATATATTATTAATTTTTTTTACACAAGCAACATACACATCTCTGCTTCAAATGACCACTAAAAAGTTTTTTTCGAGGACCTACCATTTTCATACAGTTGGACTGAAAGTGACAGAAGTGCAAATGTCTCAACTTACCCCATATACGGGGTTAATTGTAACAGTTAGAGGGGTTAGTTTTAACACTTGTGTGTAACACACATAATTCAGTACTATTTTATTTGTATAGTTCTGCACGATTTATTTTTACGTCTCATTTGGCGCTAAAGGGTGCCATGTGCGTTGGATATTTATGCTTTTGCAAAAGCATTGTATATGGCGCTTTGGGATGAGAAACGGGCTGCAATTACACATAATGAGAAATGGTTTCCAAATGAATGGTATCACACCAACATGTTTCGCCAAATAGCAAACCCAAATTGTACAGCATGTTTACAGGTCCATTTAGAATATTTCTGCTTTCAGTGGAAAATAAATTGAAAAATGGTGAGAAAAAAACATCACATACTGAAAAAATAACTGCCTTTAAAGCTCTAGAGAAAGTCTCATGTCCCATTCTCTCCTCAAAACATGCTGACGCTGAATCGCTTCTTTATGATGACAGATATACTGACCATCAGTAAACTACACGAGTCGGGCCGCCACACACAGAAATACACTCTTCCTTCAGACGTACAGAGCCTCATCACCTCACTGAGGACCAACACACACCACCCTTAATAGATACTAACATGTTCCTCTGTCCACTGTCATTCATTTCCTAATCCCTGAAGGAACATGGGGTAATAACATCTTTATAATATTGTGCTTTACGCTTGGGGATGTTCTTTTTTGTCTGACAAATGGTGTTTATGTGGTGATAAGTCAAGCAGATGCATTACTAGCAGCTGTGAAACACACTGTTTAGAAGAATTCTGTGATCATTTGTGCAGTCGCGTTACAGCGGAAACACTAAATCAGTGGCTCCATAAGAAGTCTGGAAACAAAAATAAGGTATTAACTAAAATGAACTAGAGCTATTCCTTTTGTTACAGTATTTATTCATCTTAGTTAATACAAACACAATTTTAGTTGCACATATGACCTGAGGTCATATTTAGGTTTGTGATTATTGAATATTGTTGTGTTTTGTGTTTTATAATTTTTGGGGATTGAATTTGTAACATTGTGTGATGTCTTGTAGTATATTGGGGGATATTTGGAATTCTGGATTGTAGGTGTTTTTGTTATGTGATGGATTATATGAAGGATATATATATATTTTTTGTGTGGGGATTTTATCAGTATGTAAGGATATTTTGATTTTTTGGTATGTAATGTGATTTGGTACTCTCCTGCCCAGGGACTGATGATATTTTTACTGTCTATTCTCTCTGTCAAATAAACAATTAAATAAAAAATAATTAATTAATGAAATAATAATAATAATATATAAAATGTTGTTAAAAAATGTTATATAGAAAATGTTGAAATTAAAGCAACTATATACACTCACCGGCCACTTTATTAGGTACCCCATGCTAGTAACGGGTTTGGACCCCTTTTGCCTTCAGAACTGCCTCAATTCTCCGTGGCATAGATTCAACAAGGTGCTGGAAGCATTCCTCAGGGAGTTTGGTCCATATTGACATGATGGCATCACACAGTTGCCGCAGATTTGTCGGCTGCACATCCATGATGTGAATCTCCCGTTCCACCACATCCCAAAGATGCTCTATTGGATTGAGATCTGGTGACTGTGGAGGCCATTTGAGTACAGCGAACTCATTGTCATGTTCAAGAAACCAGTCTGAGATGATTCCAGCTTTATGACATGCCGCATTATCCTGCTGAAAGTAGCCATCAGAAGTTGGGTACATTGTGGTCATAAAGGGATGGACATGGTCAGCAACAATACTCAGGTAGGCTGTGGCGTTGCAACGATGCTCAATTGGTACCAAGGGGCCCAAAGAGTGCCAAGCAAATATTCCCCACACCATGACACCACCACCACCAGCCTGAACCGTTGATACAAGGCAGGATGGATCCATGCTTTCATGTTGTAGACGCCAAATTCTGACCCTACCATCCGAATGTCGCAGCAGAAATCGAGACTCATCAGACCAGGCAACGTTTTTCCAATCTTCTATTGTCCAATTTCGATGAGCTTGTGCAAATTGTAGCCTCAGTTTCCAGTTCTTAGCTGAAAGGAGTGGCACCCGGTGTGGTCTTCTGCTGCTGTAGCCCATCTGCCTCAAAGTTCAACGTACTGTGCGTTCAGAGATGCTCTTCTGCCCACCTTGGTTGTAACGGGTGGTTATTTGAGTTACTGTTGCCCTTCTATCAGCTCGAACCAGTCTGGCCATTCTCCTCTGACCTCTGGCATCAACAAGGCATTTCCGCCCACAGAACTGCCGCCCACTGGATGTTTTTTCTTTTCGGACCATTCTCTGTAAACCCTAGAGATGGTTGTGCGTGAAAATCCCAGTAGATTAGCAGTTTCTGAAATACTCAGACCAGCCCTTCTGGCACCAACAATCATGCCACGTTCAAAGTCACTCAAATCACCTTTCTTCCCCATACTGATGCTCGGTTTGAACTACAGGAGATTGTCTTGACCATGTCTACATGCCTAAATGCACTGAGTTGCCGCCATGTGATTGGCTGCTTAGAAATTAAGTGTTAACGAGCAATTGGACAGGTGTACCTAATAAAGTGGCCGGTGAGTGTATAATTTTCTGTATTTTAGAGTGTATACATGCACAAGTAATAAACAGTTTGAATTTTGCCCATTTCCTCAATTTGGCCCAGTATGTTAACCCATTAACCTGCATTATGTTGGCTAACTGAAGTGTGTATTTGTGAAATGTGACAGGAGAGCATCCTTAAGGTTCCATTACAGTAGCAATCTATTCCTCATTCCTCATATGACCTTCTGGGGTCATAGGGCTGGAGGCTATCCCAGTTTCTCTAGGCCAGAGGCAGGGGAAATCACCCTGAACCAGATGACCAGTCCATCACAGGGCTTTTACTCTCAGAATCACACACACGTGGAACTATGGTCTGTGGGGGAAACTGGAGTACCTGGAGGAAAACTAAAAAAAAAAACTATAAAACTATATATATATTTAATATATATATTTAATATATATATATATATATTTAATATATATATATATATATATATATATATATATATATATATATATATATATATATATATATATATGTATATATATATATATATATATATATATATATATATATATATATATATATATATATATATATTAAATAGGCTACTGTTATCAATAGTTATCGTTATGTATATCATAACTCCTGACTAAAAATAAAAAAGTGTTTGGTCTGATTTAAAAAAATCATTGTAAACTGGATTTGGAAATTGGATTAGATTGTTTTGTCAATAGTGAGCGTGGAAATGCAGGTGATAAACGGCTGTATTAATCGAGATATTAATTCGAACGATTCGTTTAAACGGCTGGTTCATCAAGATTGAGATGGATGTTTATGAATGGGTCATTGAATCTTTGACTTAACCGATTCCTTCAAAACGCTGAATCATTCAAAACATGACTGAGTTGCTGTGGACGCGCTGATGCTGTGATCTTTGTTTGGGCTGGAACTATTTTCGCTGATAAATTATTTCAATATTTCGTCTAAATGTAAGTGACTTAAAAATGAAAATTAAGTCATTAATTACTTACAACCCCGTATGACCTTTGTTCGTGTTTAGAACACAAATGAAGATATTTTTTATTAAATTTGAGATGTGGATCACTGCTACATAGGCTGCCTAAGGGATCGAAACTTGACGGCCAGAAAGTCAATGAAGAAAATGTTGAAATATTCCAGGTCACAACAGTGGCTCAAGTGAAAGTTTATCAAGCGACGTGAATACTCTTTGTGCGGAAATAAAACAAAAATAACGACTTTATTCGACTACTCCAAGAGATTTCCACGACGTATGCGCAAGAACTGAACTGAAGTAGTTGAAGAAGATCGCAATTCTCGCACATGCGTCGTGGAAATCTCTTGAACTCTCGTCTCAGGCCTACAAGGAAAAAATGGAGTAGTCGAACAAAGACGTTATTTTTGTTTGTTTTTCTGCACAAAAAGTATTACTTGTTTATTGAACTGTCATATGAAATCAGTGTCACATTTTCAATCGTGATATTCAGCACTCTTGGCCATGTGATGTTGCTGAATTGTATTATATGTTATAAATATATATAAATACATATAAACTCCACATTTTGAATTTTTACTGCAGTATGTTAACCGAGTTGCTTTGTGTGTGCTGTGCTCATAGACTCATCGACTCCTACACATGTGCTCATTTGTTTCGATTTGTCCTCGAGAGGCTGTGCGAGCCTCAACATCACAACCATGTAAGTCTTTGCACACCGAAACTTAATTCGTTTTTTTCATATTTGTCATTCGGTGGCTCTGTATCGTCAAAACACCTCTCAAAATACTTGCTATGGATGCAAAAGACACTGAAAATCGAACCCAATCCGAATTTTTTTTAATGACGGATGAAAGTTTCGAAGGCGGTGTGTAAACGTGATTGACACAGTGCATATTTATTTATATAAAAATTAAATATATTTATTTTTTAACATGTGAAAATTTTGGAAGAGAATTTCGGACTCAGTGTGCAAGGACCTTCAGTACACATGCACTATTGATCATTATCATTGACTACGTTTACATGCAGCCAATAACCCGTTCAAAACCGGGATATTGGCAATAACCCAGTCACGAACGGCCATGTAAACACCGGCAAAAACCCGACTCTGCTCATATCCCGTATTTTAAAAACTGGGATGGGGCGGCACAAGCAGATAAAAAAAATCCTCTGTGCCGCAAAGGTTTTCAATTTTTTATAACTTAGATTCAATAATTGGCAATGGCGCCCTGCTTGCTGAGAAGCAATGTCAAGGGGTCTCCTGATTAGTTCACGTATCGTGTCTTTTGCGCGCTCGAGGTCGTTATTTCAAATAGGCGCACTCATTAACTTTTCAGGATGGGAGTGCACATGCACCCAAACATTTGGGTGTTTTTCTCGTCTCCGTAAATAAATCTTTTAGCAGAGCTACAGCAAATGTTTTTCTGTGGTGGAAATACATTAGCTACTAAAACTTGTGGAGAGCGCAGTGCATGGTTCTATAGCAACGACAGCCATGGGAAAAGCGGTCCGAATTTTACTATTAATAATAAAAGATAAGCTACTGTGCATTATAAATGTCAGGAATGTATATTTATTGACTCATTCTTTTTATAGAGTTGATTTAAATGCTGAAATATGAGGTTTATCTTTTTATAAAATCTTTTTTTGTCAAAAGTTTATTTGAACGTGCGTGCATGTTAGTAACATAAAATACACACCTTAAAAAACAAATCTTTAATATTAACTTGGTGAATTGATTTAATTGTGTATTAGGCTTTTTGAACAAGATTGTGTATGTGATCATTTTGGTCACTATATTCATGAATGAAAATAATTTTCATAATGACCAACTAAAATCAACTTTAATTATGTGTTTTTTACAGTAGCCTATAATATGCAAAGCAAATTTTCTATTTTCCAAATAATCTCTGATTCTGTCCTTTTCTTTGACATTTTAAGAGTGACATAGGGCTACAAAGGCTATTTTAGGTCTATAACAATTTGGATAGTTGTTAATATGAGAGCTGTTCAAAATTATTTAAGAGATAGCCTAAGTATTGTGTTACTACATAACTATCTCTCTGACCCTTTCACTTTTAAAAACTCCATGTCATGACAAAGTATATTTTAAAAAGTCATAACTAAAAGTGTGCCATGAATGGAATTCAAGGCAGTAACCAATGCACTAATGGTTCCTCCCTTGAAAGTTAGATTAATCTAGCAAAATAACTGGATTCAATTAAATGTGTTTTTTTAGGTGGGAAGGTGGGGCGCTCGAAGGGGTCTCGCCCAGGGTGTAATTCAAAGTAGAACAGTATCATCATTCATCTCTCTATGTGCAACACTCACTCAACTGAAAGAGCTGTGAATAATGACAGAACATGCTGATAAATTGACACCTTTAATTAAACAGACTTATTTGTCATTTTATGCAAAACAAGGCTGTCGTGAGAAAAACGGAAGTTTGGAATTATTACATACCTTATTTTGTCTTTGTCATGAAACAGAAGCATTCACACAGGTAAGGTAATCAACAGGTCTATTTGCAGAAGTATGTGATCACACTGATGGAAACAGGAGAGTAACTGATGAATATAGTGTTCAGGATGGATATCTGGGTGAGTAATGGTCTTATCTGTTCTGAAATGGAGATTCGAGCGCTGAGGACTGAAGACGGATGAAGGAAGCAGATGAATGAAGACAAATCGTTCTGGTAGGTATCGTATCAAGTCAAGTCATCTACATTTATATAGCGCTTTTAACAATGTAGATTGTTCCAAAGCGGCTTTACAGTGATAATAGAAAATTAAAGTTACAGATTGTTCAATGCTTTGTAAGTAATCAGCAATATTTAAAAATGTATTTGATGTTTGCCAATGCAGTGTTTACAGAACCGGGCTGATATGGTCATACTGCGGCAGCTGGAGTTTGTTTATTACGCGTGTAGGGCAAACCCCCAGTAGTAGAGCATTACAATAATCTAGCCTTGATGTCATAAACGCATGAACTGTTCCGCATTTGTCAGTGAGAGCTTTAGATATATCTTGTGTAGGTAAGGAGTCAGGTAATGCTGGGTACACACCAGAAGATTTTTTACATCTTACAAGATTTTCAAAATGTGATAGACCACAAACATGAGTCCAAGATTTAACTATTTTGCTCCTTTTGTTTCGGTTCATGTGATATTGAATCCCGGACTTGCTGATGTGATTAGGGGATGGCTGATGGTGTGCAGGTGGGAAACATGAGGGATGCTGGGAAGTGTAGTGTGGTAGATGTGAGCTGGTGTGGGACAGACTGCTTCAGAATCTACTAACTAGCTACCAATTGACCAGACAGGATTCAGATTATTGAATGATACAGAATCAAAGAAATGCTCAAAATGATTTGGTGTAAATCATGCAAATCCTTTCAGTGAAAGTGCACCGGACATGCATTGCTGAATGATCTGGTGCTTTATTGTGCTTGCTGGTCTTGATGCCCAATTCTGATTTGTTACCTTTATCTGATTTGTTTGACCGTACGTATGTTTACACGTTCGTCTAACTGTGACCCATATCCAATTTATGTGTTTACACTTGCCATACTATCTGAAACATTGCGCATGCTTTAACTCTAAAAACTCTCTTAAAAACTCTACTGGTTTAATTCTCTTGCACAGATAAACGAAGGTGAAACATGTTTAATGCTACCTTTCCGATATATGCAAAGTTTGCCGAACATCTCCATGATATTGAGGCGGAGGCCATGATCACATGTGTTTAAATATTGGCTTATATTTTAATATAAATATTAAATATACACTCTGTCGGGCCATTCGTCCCTTTGCAGATGTGCGTTGGTTTGCTCTCGTCATTATACCAGAGACGTTGTCTAATGCCTCAGTCTAATGCCACACATCTGATTTATATCTTATTTATTTACACATATGAATGAGGCCTGAAACTGATCTCGAAATATCCGAATGCATGCATTTTTCCTTGTTTAAACATTTATGCAAACAGGCCACATTTACACATAGCCGGGTATTTACAGAAATTAATATTTCCACCCTCTTTTTTGATTAATAACATGCACACAACATCGTTTTCAAAAAAGTTGTCATTTACATCACCCGCATAAATATGCGGTCTATGATCATAACTCTGCCGAACATGACGCTGAAGCATTTTCTGGCGCATAATGTGACGTTTGAGAAGCTAAAACCTCGTTTCTCCCAGTCGACACGGAAGCATATAACCGGCATTATCAGAAATCTCCACTTTGGCTGGAGTTTTTAGAAATAATAGTTTTCTGTGATAAAAACGGGGTTGTCGTGTAAATGAGAGGCCAAACCGCAGGGAAATATCTGTGTTTTCCCTTTGTGTAAACGGGGCAATACAACACATCCGATGTGTGTCATATATGAGCAAAAAATCTGAATTGGGTCACAATTCAATGACAGTGTAAACAAGGCCGTGTGTTTCTAGCATCACTAAATGACACAATCATTCTCACCTTTGCATGTTCAAGTGGGTTTAATCGTGGACTTTGAAAAATGAGCCTACATAAATCAAATGTAAAAGACAACAACTTTGTTGTCTGAATATAATGTCCGTGGAGCGCTGGGAACTTGAGCGGAGTGAAAAAGTTTTCTAAAATAAACATCATTTGTCAAGTTTCAGTAGTTTGCCACTTTGGAGACAGATGTAAATGGATGAAACAGAAGTCGCTTGAGGCGTGAAAAGTGAGAGCTGATCAAAATCAAATGGCAGAATATAAAGTTGACCTGAGTTGTCCTCATATTCAAACTCCAGAAGGATCCATCAGGCCTTTGGCAAACATCCATCATCCGACATACTGTCATCTCAGCATTTAGCCTCGACCCGTTCTCATTCTCACAAGCAATGAAACATAGAGGAGAGGCGAAATCTCTCCCAGGGCTTTGAAAACCCCTCCAATTACTCCTGCCAAGAGCCCACACATAATTGGCAGTGTATTAACAAGCAAATTACATTAATTAGTGGGTACAAATGGATGAGGAATGATTTGCGCTCAAATGCTGCATCATTTGCATGTCTTCAGTGTGCTGGAATAATGGAAGGAAATTACAGGACAGAATTTCAGATCTTCACTTTCAGCAAAACCGTGGAAGTAGGACATGCTGAAAATTAATCATGATGTTCAAAACCACCTAGTCTACGCTGAGGCCGGACCAATTATAGATTTACAATCATTGTATTGTAAGTTTTCATCAAAAACAATAATGGAAGGATGCACAAAAGATGCAGTTTCAACTTCTTTATCGGTCTTTAACTTTGAGTTATTCGTGTATCGGTCGAATTTTCAGCGAATTGATTTCATCCACGATTGGGCATAGAGTATCATACAATGCAGCCACACTTTTTTATTGATAAAAGATAATTTAATTGATTGAGTGCACCCGATAACGTCCACTATGGTTACGGACATCACTACAAAATGGCTGCCCCCAAATAGTGCCTTATTTAAGGGAATAGAGTGAGATTTCGGACGCAACCATGTCCTTATGCCCTTCAGTCGCTAGCTTCACCTTTGTCTCGTGGACCTGGATGTCCATCGCGAGTGCCCACTACTGGCAGAACTCATGCATGAGGTTTAAAGGCACTTTGAAATCAAAATTTACGTTTTTTTTTTTTTTTTTAAAGTATGAATATACTATAAGGTTAAGGTTACCTTAAGGTTATGAATAAACTGGTGTTCCAAAACAATGACAAAATTCAGCATTTAGGAGATATAAGCATTCAAAACTTACAGTCTCTCACTTCCGATAAAATAGATCAGGGATTTTTATGACATCACCAATTTTATGATATCACCGACAATGATCAGGTAGGCCGTGGCATTTAAACGATGCCCAATTGGCACTAAGGGGCCTAAAGTGTGCCAAGAAAACATCCCCCACACCATTACACCACCACCACCAGCCTGCACAGTGGTAACAAGGCATGTCACGGAGAAATATGGGTTAGAGATCAGTTGCTCAAAAGCTCGAGTTTTATTCCGTTTTCCAACTGTACGTTGATTAAGAATGAAATGGCTAGAATTTATTCGCACCTCTAATATCGAATCCAACGTATCATCAGTGCTCGGATTCGCTTCCATTGGTGCTGTCTTGAAGTCTGTGAGATAAAATAAGCGCTATTGGTCATTTGAAAAGTAGGAGGAGCAATTCAATATGTCTCGCCTTCACTTCTGTAGCTTCACTTGGAAATCACTATGGAACTAGCCTGGTTAAAACCAGGTCTGGCAAAGCTTCATAGACAAATCTTTTTTGCATGGGGTCATGACGGATCCCGTGCAAAATAGTAAATCAGTTACACAAGCCCTAAAAACAAAACCACATGCAGAGTCACTTGAGTTTGTAACTTTATGTATCCTGTACTTATCAGTCACATAATTTGTGCATATATATATATATATATATATATATATATATATATATATATGCGTGCCCTATAATGAATCAAATGTTGGTTTGACTTCATTTGGAAATTATTTAACACATTCAGTTGATGTTGCTCCTACATCTCTACCAATACTCTCAATACTCTCATGTAGGAGCATACATACTAATATTAGAGTATTAGTAGAGTATTAGTAGACCAGTAGGATTAGGGATAGAATAAGTTGACGTGTAGTTGCAAAGTTACTTAGGCTACGTTCACACTGCAGGCTGAAACAACCTAATTCCGATTTTTTTGCCCCTATGCGACCTGTATCTGATTTTTTCATGACAGTCTGAACGACACTGATCCGATCTTTTCAAATGCGACCCAGGCCACTTGGGTATGTGGTCCAAATCCGATATGTATCCGATCTTTTGAAATGCGACTGCAATCTGAACGGCCAGGTCACATATATCCGACACGCACGTCATTGCACGCACCTGTAGCTCGCCGATACACGCCAACTCCAACGCGTTTCTGCACTGTTATGGGCCGCCGCAGACGTGTCTCTTCCCGTGACAGTTGATCGGAGGCGCTCACAAACATAATCGAAGGTGGATCTGGTCATTCGGAAGTTACTGATGAATTCTGTATCAGTGAAGCCACTCACATCAGTATCCCACCACTCCTGGCTGCGACTCCGCACCCACACGCTTCTCTGTTTAATTTTCTTCTTAAAACGAGAAGATTGTAAGTGTGCTGGCTCTGTTGTGAAAAAACTTTAATATTGCTAAACGAGCTCCACTGTAAGACATCCATTTAGCTACTTCCGCAAACAACAAGTGACGCCGTTGACCGTTGAGTACTCTTCTGCGCATGCAAGTCACTTCTGGGTCATTTCACGTTCACACAGGAGATCACAAAAGGTTGCATTTAATTGGAAATGTGAACGGCCTTGCAAAAAAATCGAATTTTTTCAAAAAATCGGAATTGAGCATTAAGCCCTGCAGTGTGAACGTAGAACGTATAGTCAGTATAATGTCTGTTGGAGGAGCATCGCAATAAAGAGTTAGCAGATATCAAGCAAACAGTCTACTAATACTATACTAATACTCTAATGAGAACTAGTTGACATGTAGTTGAAAATTTATTTCTAGCCAACAGGATGTTCAAAGGGACCATCAAAATAAAGTGTTACCCAAACGTTATATTCATGTGACAATTTGATGCATTCAGCGATAGGGTTGGGTATCGTTTGAATTTTAACGATTCTGATTCCGATTCCTTGTTTCGATTCCTAACGATTCTCGATTCTGATTCTTTTAAGAGGCAGGGTCAAAAAAGTTTAGCTAACCTTGCTAACCAACGGTCTTTTTGAAGGAAATACTCCTTCTGTCACAAATACTCCTTTTGTCACAAATTTTGCATTTTGCAGAGATTTCATTATTTTTAGAAAAGTGAAGCCAGATTTTGGACCACCAAAGTAAGTTACTCATGTTCGACTCGCACGGTTAAGCCAACACTTGCAGTAGACGCTTCTTCATTGGTGTTGTTCAGCGGTTTCTTCTTCCGGTCGGCGGACTGTGAATATCGAAACTAGGAATCGAAATTTTTACTTTTGAACGATTCCGGGAAAACGAAAAGTTAGTCCCGGTTCCAATCGATACTCGATTCTCGATACCCAACCCTATTCAGCGACCAGTAATAGAGCAAAAACGCATTTTACAATGTTTCACTCCATTCTACTGATTTTCCCTCTAAATTATTTTCTTGATAATGAATATGGTGGTGATGCATGTAGTTTTAGCTGTATGAAGATGATAACTGCATTTACACCAGCACACTGGAATGGAAATGCTGACGTGACAATGTGAACTAGGCCATTCGCGTCTCTGCACATTAGTTATACACACTCGCGCACAGTGATGGATGAAATGTTTGCACTTGAGAAATACATTATGAGAATCATTTCACCTCAATGCTTTAACAGCAGGAGTAAAGCAGAGGGAGCGGATGCTGTTAAACGAGAGGTTAGTGCCTGTAATGCAGTCATTTATAACTAATAAAGTGTTAGGACAGAGAATCATCTTTACAGAACCACTGGTTTGATATCACAGCTGAAAAAAGACATCATTACATTCTGGTATCATGTTTAAGTCCATTTTTGATGGAAATCCAGCTTTTAATTTTGTTTATGTGTCTATGTGGTGTTTTTAATATGCTTTAAGACTCACCATGTGTGAATTCAGCATTGCTGACTGAGTATTTTAACCAAAGACAGTCTCAAAACACGGTTTGAAATCACTGGTGTTTCTGACATCACAAACGACCTTGTAACCAATCAGATCAACGTGTGATCGTCGACCAGTGGATCTCTGAGTGAGTGAGTGAGTGAGTGAGTGAGTGAGTGAGTGAGTGAGTGAGTGAGTGAGTGAGTGAGTGAGTGAGTGAGTGAGTGGAGGCGGGGCTCATTTGCATATTCCGCATATACTAAATGAGGCAAGGGTGTCAAGTTACATTTAAGCAATTTTAATGAATTTTATTCAAAGAAAAACGCTTAAATGTGTAATTTTGATGATCAAAAATGAGTTTTAAAGAATAAAATGATTGACTACTGGGGATTTTAAACAATTCTTTTGCTAAGTAATATCATTCATGAGCTGCAAGTTACAGTAATGTCGAATTGATATGCAAATTCTGACTATTTGAACACAATGGCTTTGACGCAGTGCATTCTATCAAAAGTTTTACACCAGAACAGTCATGTCACGAGTAAAGATAGCCGATGTCGTAAGATGAATGGAAAAGCTAATGGAATGCTAATGGTTAGCTTTCTTTAGGTACCTCTTTATAGAACGATTTAGTTTTGACTAAGGTAATATCTTACGTATGTATGCTAGCCTTTTGTTCTTTTCTTTGTCGCTTTGAACTTTAGTCTCACAGCACCACAGTCTTCTTCTATAGTATATATAGCAAATGTGACGCAGCCCACCCGCCAACAGCACAAACGTTGAACATTAAGACAAGTTTCGCTTGTTTATTGTAAGCCCATCTGTTTGTCAGCATGCCATCATCACCGCGAAACCCATTAGACAGCGTGCAGGTATCGGTGTTAATGAAGTGTCAGAGTCTCTCCTTGTTAGTGTGCTTACACTCCACTGCATCTTAATCTGGTGTGAGTCGCTGCACGGGAAGGGGAAGTGATTTCATCAAGGGTTTCTTTTGTGTGTCCCTTCCTGAAGATATGGGCGAGGTGTTACAGAAAAACAGAACTTGTTAAAGACTTGTAATTGGTTCAGTACAAACCTGTCGCATGTGCTTGTTTTAAGTTTGTGTGTGTGTTATTTTATGTTACCTCATTTAGGGGGCAGAGTCTGCAGTTCTCTTTGAATATTGCACACCTAATCAGCCCTTCACAGTTTTTGGTTTAGTGTGGGTGATTTTGTCGCATTAGTTTGGTTCTGTTAGTAGTGATTTCTAGGTTGCATGGAGTATTTCCTTTAAAGTCGGAATGAAATGGAAGTTGCAATCATCATTTCTTTCCTATTGAACAAGAACAAATGTGGGCGGGGCTTGATTTTGTCTGCGTGGAATTGATTGGATGGTTGTGGTTTGCTATTGGCTGATCTCGTGTGAGTGACAGGTTATAGCCCCGCCCTTTCTCAATTACCAAAAATCCCGCCCATTATATCCGAATGACATCTATATTTAGGCATATAATAACATGAATGCGAATGAAAAAGAAAGATTTCTCGGATGCAGAAATTGAAGTTTTATTATCAGAAGTTCATTCAAAACGCCAGTTTTATTTTCAAGCGTACATAGTGGCCTATCAGGTGCTACAAAGGAAGCTTGGCAGCATATTACAGATGCAGGAGTTTCATCTGTTAATCGAACAGTCCCAGAAGTGAGAAGAAAATGGTTCAACATTAAGCTTGACAGCAAAAAAAACAAATTAGTTCACTTCGGAAAAGTCATATTCAAACTGGAGAAGGACCACCATCGATCACCAGATCTGCTATTACTGATGGAAGCTTGTTTCTGCCATAGAATGAAAAATAAAAAAGGTAATTGTGACTTTTTATCTCTCAATTCTGACTTTTTTCTCACAATTGCGAGATGTAAAGTCAGAATTGCGAGATATAAAGTCAGAATTGTGTGTTATAAAGTCGCAATTGCGTGATATAAAGTCAGAATTGTGAGATTTAAACTATTCTGAGGGGAAAAAGTTTGTATTCTTTCCCCTTAGAATTAGCCTGATAACTCGCAATTGCGAGTTTATATCTCACAATTCTGAGAAAAGATGTCAGAATTTCGACATAGCCTATAAACTTGCAATTATGTGATATAAAGTCAGAATTGTGAGATGTAAACTCGCAATTGTGAGAAAAACGTCAGAATTGTGAGACAAGAAGTCGCACTTCTGTCTTTTTTCTCAGAATTGCGACTTAATATCACACAATTCTGACTTTATATCTCGCAATTCTGACTTTATAACAGGCAAATGTGTGATAAAAAAATCGCATTTCTTTTTTTTATTCAGTGGCGGAAACAAGCTTTCATAATACTGGCACTCATAATAGAAGTAAAAAGAAAAACCGCATGTAATTACTATATAAAATATTTTTTTCAAAATGCTGTTTAAATATGTACCCGATTAAGGTGAAATTTAAATGCAGCCTTAATGAGCAAAACGTTCAGATGTTCAAGCGCACCATTTACGCGTGGCTGGGAGCAGGTGTAGATTTCTTGCGTACCAACTAACATTTGGAAAATACGAACATTTTAATGAATCTGAAAATTTACGCCAGAACCACTTTACACACGATTAACACAAAAATTAGTTCTGCTCGTGATTCATGAATGAGACCCAATGAGTGTGTCGTAAGCTTATATAAACCAGTGTAACCCTCACATTGTGTTATAAGCATTCACTAGCTCATTAGTGTACGGGTGTACATTCATTTATTGTGGTGCATTATAGGATTAAATGAGTGCACTCAATAATGTCCATTATGGTTTTGAAACCACTGTCCCCTTGAATAGTACACCATAGGGTATTGGGGCAGTCTTGGACACAGCTTGTCTTTATAAGAGAATCATTGAATAATTCACTCAAGCGATTTGTTCAAAAACACTGATTCATCGAGTAATGAAACACTAATACTGTGTTTTCACAGATACACACAGCATTTGATTCTGCTTCTAAATAGCATGATTTTTAGAGGAAAATTTACTCTTCATATTAACAGCCCTATTCGGACAGGACTAGGTTAACATGTAGAGGAGGGGTAAAGTAATAATGACCAGAGCTTCTCTGTGATTTTAGTCTGTCCGAATGTGCATCTCAGTGATCATGGACAATGTCAGTGAAGATTAGTTACTCTCACGATTCTGCTAGTTTTACTTATCCAGTGCGAAATGGCCATTAATATTACGGACGTCCTGTGGTACAAAACAACTCTTTTGTCTGTGCAAAACTACCCACAATTCTAGGTAGTGCTATCCAGGGCTTAATCATAAATCTGATAATTAATGGATCCTATAATAAGATTTGATATACATAATTCATTTGTCATACATTCTCAAACAGGCAAGTTGAACAGTTCATCCTGAAGACTGTAAGATTGTTATCAGGATGTGGCTGTAAAGTCCCCTTTATTTTATATAGCGCTTTATACAATACAGATTGTTTCAATGCAGCTTTGCAGAGATAACGGGAAAATGACTCAATGACGCAAACAGTTCATTTCGTAAAGCTGTTTCAGTTCCATTATAAAGATCATCAATTATTAAAGTAGCTAATTTCATCTATAACGCAGCTCTGCAGAAAAGTGATGTCATCGTCAAAGTTCAGTTCACTTCTCATTCAATAGTGCCAGTGCAGTCAAATAATAACATTGTTGAATGTTACGTGTCCGCAACAAGGCGAGCCAGAGGCGACAGTGGCAAGAACACAAACTCCATCAGGGGACATAATGGAGGAAAAACCTTTGGAGAAACCAGGCTCAGTCGGGCCATTTCTCCTCTGGCCATTGAATGAACAGTGTATGATTAGCATTCAAATATAGGACCATTGGGTCTTGCATTAGCCATAGGGTCTGTCTGGTTTGTGTCTCTGCTGAGGATCAGTGATCGGCTGTCGAGGCCTTCACAGGAGATTACTGACATTAACCCTCTGGGGTCGACAAATGTGCCTGTTGCGTTTTTCCCTATGTTCTTCACATAGTAGCACAGTAGACTTATTACTCCGTCAGCTATGGTCATACAGAAAAACGAACCGGTAAGATGTCTACTTTTGTATGTGTCCACTTACAATCAAAACAAAACATTGTGCTTTTGTAAAATAAAGAAAGTTAACAGGGTGAGCTGTCCGTCCTCTCCGTCTCCGTGAACTTTCTTGAGCATGTCTATAAACTGAAACGAAACTCAGCGAATACTTGTCACATATACATTTAAGTGTGTACTTTTATATCTAATTCAAAATGAAAACAATATTCTCTGACATTGAATAACACTTCATTTTAACATGTGCTCTCCTTTACCAGTCAGAAGCAAAGCATGCTGGGAACCAGAATTCTGTTATAACTCATTCCTTGAATGTGTGTATGTATATGTGTGTTAACATACATTTACATTAATATAGGAACATGTATGAGCATTTTATATACACAATAAAGGATATATCTTTGTGTATATTATACGTAATGTTATTTTTTTCTTCTTTTCTAAATATTTTTTATATATATAATGTATTATGTAATATATCGCATTATATTTTGCAGTATATTCCCATATATTTTGCTCCATAAAGGCATCACTAGAGCAAATCTGGAAGAAGAGTCATTTATTGAAATCAATAGGAAAATAGTAATTACAACACATGAACTAAGGAATACAGCTGCAATGTTTTTGGCTTAATTGTGATTGAATATTCACATGTGTTGATGCCACATGACAGCCAATGTCAAAACCAACCACATGACAGTTTAATGTAATGATAACCAATAAAGCTAAGTGGTTTCTTAAATTTGATCATTAATCTGCTATGTCATGTTTATGACAGGTTGTGTTGTCAAAGTAATATCAAGTTCTACTTTGTTCTACTTCGCCTCTGTTGATCAGTATTGCAGACCTCATTGCTAACTCTTATTTATAATCTGCTCTTTTAGATCTAAAGAATTGAACAGCCAGTGGGAAAAGATTCTTCTAAAGCTTAAAACAGCTCTAACCACTGAGACTGTCAATCAAAGCCCTGATTTCCAGCTGGATTGGACAGCAATAAGTGGTAATGGTCAAAATAAGCGGTGAAATGGCCAATCTCACAATTGCTGGGTTGCTCAATTACTTTGATTACTGATGCGGTCCACCTTTCTGATGTCACACGTGTGCAGAACATATCCACATTTTTCCTGAGCAACCCATGATCGTCGGCATGGCAGATTCAGTGACACTTTACAGTAATGCACATCAATTCAAGTCATCAGGATAAACTAGTCTGATTACTCTGAAGTTATAATTGCATTTGAGATTATTATGCTTAAAGGAGCTGTATGTAAGAAATTTATTTAAAATAATCATAAAATGGCCCTGATATGTCACTAGACATTAAGAAATCATGTTCATTTCAAATACTTATATCACTGACAACAGTAGTCCAGCCAAGATATTGTCATTTAAAAAGTAAAGTTGCAGCCCTCAACTGATGTTGATGTTGTCATGTTGTGTTTTGGTATGATGGCTCCACCCTCCACTGATCTACCAGTCAGCCGCTACAAATGTCAGATAAAAAAATGTTGGATCCTGCCGCCTATCTGGCAACCTCGAGTCAGGGGAAGGGGATACACTGCTCTACGGTATTTTGAATGTTATTGCAGTACCAGTTTTGGCCACAATCTTACATACAGCTCCTTTAATTTAATGCTGCTTCAACACAGTGTAAAAATGCATTGATCTGACGATGAAAATTCAATATCAATCAAATAGGGAATTTAATCATACATTACGATGAGTATAATAAACAATGGCCTCTTTCACACATTAACCATGATAAATCACAGAAATAAATGGTTGGATTGATTTTCTTTTTCTGGTAAATGCATCATATCCTCTATTCACACAAGCAATTGCTTTGTGGTTTTTATTTATCTATTATAATCATCAGAAAGGCCGGGTCTTGTATAAAAACACTGCACTCATGCTTGAGATCCTGAGAAAACAGCAAGGAAAGCAGCAATGGAGCAAACGTGTGTTTGCTGTCAGCAAGACACCGCTGAAGGACTGGCGTACAGGAGAAACTGGGTTATTTTATAAAAGTGCTGGGTTATTTTTTTTAACCTAGGTTCAGCCTGCTATGCCATTTTATTTATTTATTTATTACCCATTTGCTGAGTAGTTTTTCTGTAACTGTCCTGATGGGGAATCTTGCTGAATGAATGAAATGAAGGTTTTTGATGTAACTTTTCGAACATGACTATATACACTGTAAAAATGAATATGCTATATCTAAGCAATAAAATTGTGGCAACAGATTACAAGCAATATTATTACTTAAATTTAACAAATTAGAATTGAGTAATAATTAATCAAATTAATTCCTTAAAAGTTAACCAGTAATGAAGAAAAAGTTAACCAGTCATATGATTGTGAAAAACAAATTATAATGTTAAAACATAACCAACCCAATCTGATCACCTTTTCTATTTGTTCATCTGACTGTTATAACTGACTGGTATATCAGCCTGAATGAATGACTTAAAGGTCAAGAGCCCAACTAAAACAAACATTGACCATAATGGTGACTTACAATTATGGTTTTCTCCTTCAGCGATTCGGCTTGTTAACATCAGGAGTTGTCTTCAATATTGGCAACGTAAAATAAAGAGTTCTTCATTCATCTTTGACGTCTATCTGTTATTCAGATATTTGTGTTTATTATAATTTTTTTTGTGTGTAAATTTTATTTATTTTAAATGGTTAACTTTTAAGGAATTAATTTGATTAATTATAACTCAGTTCTAATTTGTTCAATTTAATTAATAATATTGCTTGTAATCTGTTGTCACAATTTATTGATTAGATATAGCGTATTTATTTTTACAGTGTACAAGATTGTCATTTGGTGATTTGGAACGGCCTACTGATGCCAGTTTTCTTTCTCTATTTTCCAGTTGGCTGCTCATGCTGCTCCGGTCACGTCCTAAAACCTTTACTAAATGCTTTCGGAGTATTTTTTGATTGTAAAAGACTGACACTCTAAAAAATGCTGGGTTGTTTCAACCCAAATTTGGGTCAGATATGGACAAACCCAAAAGTTGGGTTAAAATTTTTAATTACATTTTCGCCAAACATTTCAGTTTATTTATATTTGACCCAAATTTGGGTTCAAACAAGCCCAGAATTGTTTAAAGTGTAGAAATGTCCTGCGCTGGACGAGCAGACTCATAGATGACATGTTGAAAGCACAGATTAGTCATTTTTGCAGCTGAGCCTCTGTACACAGAGTCACATGCCCTCATGTTGGCAGATGTGTAGTGTTTTTACACCCGATACTGATGAGTGCTCGTGTCATGATCACCAGTTGTTCACTAGAGGGCACTCAACCCTGGACTATGTCATTCCCCATGATCCTTTGCCCCTGGACTCATCACTGATTGTCTACAGCTGTGTCTCATAAACCCTGGTTCTCCAGTCACTCTTCGCTAGTCTTGTTGGTGCCACTGTTATTCTAAGCTCCGTCTCCTGTTTCTCTTGATGTTCTGCCTGTTTCTTGGGTTTCCCGTCTGCCACCGCGCTGTACTCGGTTGATGTTTGGATTGTGTGTTTGTGTATGACCTTTGCCTCTTCTGTCTTTGATTGTGTATTACCTAGAGATGGGCAAATGAAGCCCCTTGAAGCACTGAGGCTTTCCCCTGAAATATGCTTTAGTAAGCGCTTTAGTAAACACTCTAGTCAACGCACTAGTGAACGCACTGAGTAAACGCTTCAGTAGACGCTCTAGTCAACGCTCTAGTGAACGCTTTCAGTAAATGCTCTGGCGATGACGCTTTCAGTGAACGCACTAGTGAGCGACACTAGTGACAACGCTTCTGCATGCAAACGCTCTCATGAACGCTCTCAGTGACGCTCTGATGTAGACGCTCTCAGTAAACACTCAGTGAACGCTCTAGTGAACGCTTTAGTAAACACACTGGTGAACGCACTCAGTAGACGACTTAAGTGAACGCTTCTAGTGCAACGCTCTGCATGAAACGCTTTCAGTGCAACGCTCTCAGTGACGCATCTAGTAAACGCTCTAATGAACGCTGCTAGTAAACTTGCTCAGTGAACGCTTCTCAGTGAACACTCATGACGCTTCTGCAGTGAACGCTTCAGTAAACACACTAGTAAACGCTCTAGTAAACACTTTCAGTAAACGCTCAGTAAACACTTTAGTAAATGCACTAGTAAACTAGTAAACACTAGTGAACATGCTCTAGTAGACGCTTGCTAGTGAACGCTCTAGTGAACGCTTTAGTGAAATGCACTAGTGAAAGCTCTAGTAAACACTTTAGTAAATGCACTAGTAAACGCTCTAGTGAACACTTTAGTCAAATGCACTAGTAAACGCTCTAAATCGAGAACACTTTAGTAAATGCACTAGTGCAACGCTACTAGTAAACACTTTAGTGAACGCTCAGTAAACACTTTAGTAAATGCACTAGTAAACTGGTAAACACTGGTAAACACTCGAGTGAACGCTTTAGTAAACGCTCTCAGTAAACGCTTTACATACGCTCTAGTGAACGCTTCAGTGAACGCTCTCAGTGAACGCTCTAGTGAACGCTTTAGTGAATGCACTGCATGAACGCTCTAGTGAACGCTCAGTGACGCTCTCAGTGAACGCACTGGTGCGCACTGATCAACGCTCTGGTGAACGCTCTAGTGAGCACGCTTCCAGTGACGCTCCAGTGAACGCTCCATGCAACGCTCCAGTGAACGCTCCAGTGACGCTCAGGTGACGCTCCATGACAACTGCTCCAGTGACGCTCCAGTGAACGCTTCCAGTGCAACGCTCCAGTGAACAGCTCCAGTGACGCTCCAGTGAACGCTCCAGTGACTGCTCCAGTGTGACGCTCCATGACGCTCCATGGCGACTTCTAGCTTAGTGCACTCCATGACGCTCCAGTGAACAACTTCCAGTGACGCTCCCAGTGACTGCTCCAGTGCGCTCTAACGCTCTCATGACTCTCATGCAGACGCCTGGTGAGCGCTCTCATGACGCTCTAGTAGACGCTCTGCATGACGCTCTCATGCAACGCTCTCTAGTGACGCTCTGCATGCAACGCTCTAGTGAACGCTCTAGTGACGCTCTCAGTGAACGCTTCTCATGCAGCGCTCTCCATGCAGCGCTCTGGTGACGCTCTGGTGACGCGCTTCTCATGGACGCTCTCAGTATAGCGCTCTAGTGAGCGCTCTCTCATGACGCTCTGGTGAACGCTCTGGTGAGACGCTCTCAGTGAACGCTATGACGCTCTCATGACGCTCTCATGACGCTCTAGTGCAACGCTCTCATAAACGCTCTAGTGAACGGCTCTAGTAGAACGCTACTGCGTGAACGCTCTCAGTGAGCGCTGCTGGCGACTAGTGACGCTTCTAGTGACGCTCATGACGCTTCTAGTGGGCGCTTCTCATGACGCTCTCATGACGCTCTAGTGACGCTTCTAGTGACCGCTCTGGTGACAACGCTCTAGTGAACGCTCTGGTGACGCTCTAGTGAGCACGCTTCTAGTGGACGCTCTGCCATGAGCTTCTCACTGAGCGCTCTCCATGACGCTCTAGTGACGCTCTCAGTGCAACGCTTACTTCTCATGACGCTTCTAGTAAACGCTCTGCATGAACGCTCATGAGTAGCACTCATGACCACTGGTGAACGCTCTAGTGAACGCACTGGTAAACGCTCTTCCATGGGCAACTTCACTAGTGGGCAACCGCTGCAGTGAACGCTACTAGTGAAGGCTCTAGTCGAGACGCTCTGCATGTAACGCTACTCATGCAACGCTCTAGTGACGCTTCTCAGTGAGCTACTAGTGAACGCTCTAGTGAGCGCTCTAGTGACTTCTCATGACAGCTCTAGTGAGCGCTCTGCATGACGCTTCATAGTGACGCTCTCATGGACGCTTCTAGTGCAGACGCTCTAGTGACGCTTACTCAGTGAGCGCTCTCATGAGACGCTCTCATGAACGCTGCTAGTGAGCGCCTATCTAGTGCAACGCTCTGAGTGAACGCTACTAGTGCAACGCTCTAGTGAACGCTCTGCGTGAACGCTCTGCATGAACGCTTCTAGTCGAACGCTCTGCATGCAACGCTCTGGTGCAACGCTCTACTCAGTGAACGCTCTGGTGAACGCTTCTGCATGGGACGCTCTAGTGAACGCTCTGCATGACGACTACTCTCATGGACGCTCTCAGTGAGCGCTCTAGTGAACGCTCTAGTGAGCGCTTCTAGTGAGCGCTTCTCAGTGCGCGCTGCAGTGAACGCTCTGGTGAACGCTCTGGTGAACGCTCTCAGTGACGACGCTCTGTCGCTGCGACGCTCTAGTGAGCGCTCTCGTGAACGCTCTGGTGAACGCACTAGTGAACGCTCTCAGTGAAACGCTCTAGTGACGCTTCTCATGAGCTTCTACATGAGCGCTTAGTGACGCTCTCATGACGCTCTAGTGACGGCTTCTAGTGAACGCTCTGGTGACGCTCTCATGAACGCTTCTCAGTGACAACGCTCTAGTGAACGCTTCTAGTGAGCGCTCTCGTCACAAGCTCTAGTGAGCGCTCTCAGTGACGTCTGCTGCATGAACGCTTTAGTGAGCACGCACTCAGTGAGCGCTTTCTCATGAACGCTTCTAGTGAGCGCACTGGTGAACGCACTAGTCAGCGACGCTAGTGAACGCTCTCATGAACGCTCTCAGTGAACGCTCTAGTCAGACGCTCTCATGACGCTCTGGTGACGCACTGCAGTGCAACGCACTAGCATAGACGCTCTGATGCAACGCTCTAGTGCAAACGCTCTCAGTGAACGCTCTCCAGTAAACGCTCTAGTAAACGCTCTAGTAAACGCTCTCAGTGAACGCTGCTAGTAAACGCTCTGAGTGAACGCTACTCATGAACGCTCTCAGTAAACGCTCTAGTAAATGCTTTAGTAAATGCACTAGTAAACGCTTCTAGTAAATGCTTTAGTAAATGCTCTAGTAAACACACCACAACGAAGTATCTAGATCTTTACTAAGCCATTGACCGAGCAAACAAATATGACTGGGGGACAGTGACATCCCATTTTGTTTCTCATTCCGGTCACACCTCCGTCATATTCATGACATGTTTATGATGGTGTGTGTCATATCAGTCTTTTACACACCCCTTCAAGTAAAGTGTTACCCTTATTCCTTTCTAAATTTTAAAATAAAATGCAAATTATCAGCCCAAATGCATCTTATATTCAGGTGTATCTTTCAGTAGATGGACAGGCTGTGTGACATATCCTCATCTTTAAACGCCGTGAACAAGGTCGCAGCCAGCACACATCGATTACAGGTTTGCTGGAGCCAAGACATGATTCACCTGTGACTAACAAAAAAGAGACTTTATCTGTACTCCAGTAGTCTGGTAGACTTGCTTGTGTCTCCTTTTCATGATGGATGATTTCCCCAAAGGGATTTGAATTGTTCTGTGTGAGACTGTGTTTGTTGCTTTTGCTGCTCCTAAGATCACTGTGGTTGACGAGACACACATAAGGACGGTGTTTTAGCGCATTTAGATGTCACTTTTTTTCAATGTGCAGAAATCAAGGTAACACTTTACAATATGGGTGCACTAATATGCATTAATTCATCCTTAACTAATGCACAGATAATCATGAATTAATGTATAACTCATGAAGAACTAAACCATTAATTAATGATTACTGCATCAGCAACTAATAAAGAGTCAATATGATTAATAGATTAAGTACTACACAAATTGAATTGTCATTGTGTATTAATTCCTTAATAACATATTTTATTAACTAATAGTGTAAATTAATGTGTTAATTACCACAATTAGTGAAAGCTATGCACTTCAACTTCCAGTTGCCTGCTTTAATTAATCATTAGCTAATGATTTGCAAAGGTATCATTATGTTATGACTTTACTTGTTGGGGCACATCATTATTAACTAGTCATTTAGTGATTGTAGTAATTTGCACATGAATTTGCACTAACATTTAAGTAATTAATGATGTATTAATGCATATTAGTGTACCTGTCATACCATTATCTCAAAGTTAAAATACAAGGCTTTGGCTACATTCTGGTAATTAACATATTAATTAACACTATTAGTTAAAAAATGAGTTATTATGGAATTAATCCACAATTACATATTTAATTAATAACAATTTATGTATGAACTAATACATTAACCCTACAGCATCTTAATTAGTTCCTAATGTGGTAATCGTTAATGAATAGCTTAAATAATCATTAGTTACACATTAATTCAGTATTATCTGTGCATTAGTTAAGCATGAACTGTATTGCTTTGTAAAGTGTTACCGAAATCAACTATTGAAATGGATCAAAACCTTTCATCAAAGTTATACATGAACGTTTAACAATAGCCGTTCTTGTCTTAGGACAAATTTGATGTAACTTTTTGATCCACTTCACATGTTGACTGCTGTATATTAACCTGTTAAACCATCCTGCAGTATTCTTACTGTTAGTTTTAATGTCAAAGCATTATTAGCTTGATAAACTATACATCATTAAAAAAGTCTAAAGATTCAAGTTTCATTTTCATAACTCTAAAAATCTCAGAGTAATTTCCTAATTTGAAAAACTGATACCTTTATTATGAAATTTAATCTTCAGCTTTATCTGACAAATAAACTCTGCATGTTTGACTAAACAATGTTCCTCAGGGCTTTTAATTCAAAAGTCTTTTGAACCTTGAACCGTTTGGTTACCATTGAAGTCCATTATTGAAGAAAAATCCTGGAATGTTTTCATCAAAAACCTTAATTTTTTATTTATTTTTTTATTTATTTGAAGAAAGAAAGACATGGACATCTTGGTTGACATGGGGGTGAGTAAATAATCAGCAAAAGTGCATATTAAAAGTGCATCATAAATGAGCATACTGAGCATATGCCTGTTCGTTTGGCCTCTCATTACCAAACCTGACATTGTAAGTGATTGCCATTTAATATTTAAGTTGTGTCGTAACTGTATTTAATCATTATTTGTTTAATGTCAACATTAGTTTAACTTGTCTGTCCAAATGGAAAGTTTTTAAAGTGTAATTTGCGAGACACCAGTGTCTCTCAGGAGTAACTCTGTCCTGGTAATGATCGTCACTCATTCACTTGTCAGTGTTTAACAGAGACAGAGTTTGTTCTTTAAAGCCCTTCTGGTGTCATTCTCCCAGCGGCGAGGACAAATCAGTCTGATTGTTCCCTTTAGCATGTGCTCATTATTGTAAGTGTGAAGCGAAAGACACACAGACATGCTGTATTTGATGTGACCCCTTAATAAGCCAGTCCCTGCAGGCATGATTCATGTAGGACAAACCTTATCTCCATTCGGTCAATATCATACACACACACTGTGTGCTAAACGATTAGCCCTCTCTCGAGATGCTTGTTGAATTGAGACGAGTGGCAGGCTATTGATTATGTGATAAGGGTGGCAAGCAAACAAGCAAAGGCGATGCTGTCGTTCAGGGCCAGGTTCTCTTCAGGGCCACACAAAGGTTGAAAACATCATCACAACAAGACGATTGCGAACTGTACTGTAGTGTGACCTTGGCTATGGTCAACATCTAGTGACAAGGGTTTGGCAAAATAACAAAGTGTCCTGAACTGTAGTTGAAGGTGTCTTTGGGCTGTTCTGTTTCCCAGAATGCATCTGTGGTGAACAGTGACACGGATTACATTTCTGCTCTGAACAAACAGTGTCTTGTCATCAACCAACTTCAATCCTACACTATATTTAACAAATCAGTGTTTAAAAAAAAAAAACCCAAAATGGAAATTGCCATTATTTACCAACCAATTAGACCAAGGTCTGCTTTTAAATTGTCACTTGCCAGCATGTTTGGCAGAGCAAAATTTGACAGAATTGGTAAAACTAATGGTTCATTTTCATCTCTTTATTTTAACTATGGGCTGGAGACTGCATGGTTATAATGTATTGGTTTGTGACAAGGTGTCATAGCAAAGACATCTCAAACAATGTCATATTTGCATTAAAAATGTCATAACTGAGCGAATGACACTTAAAGTAGTTCTTTTGCTGATAATTTACTCACCCCCATGACATCCAAGATGTCCATGTCTTTCTTTCTTCAGTTGAAAAGGAATTAAGGTTTTTGATGAAAACATTCCAGGATTTTCTCCATATAATGGACTTCAATGGGAACCAAACGGTTCAAGGTCCAAATGAGAGTTTCAGTGCAAACTGTTCAAAGGGCTTTAAACGATTCCAGACGATGAGTAAGGGTCTTATCAAGCGAAACGATCGCTCATTTAATAAATAAATAACAAAGTTTAAGTTTTATAAGCACAAATGCTCGCCTTGCTCTGTTCTGTGATGCGCGTTCGTGACTCTCTAGTTTCGAACTCATTCATCAAAACGAACGAATCTTTTTTAAGTTTTTTAAAGTGAACTACTCCTTTAATGACAGTTGTCATAAACATGCATAAACCTCCTTCATATTCATAACATGTGTCCTATCATGATTATGAAGGTGTCATCATGTCACTGACCTCCCATAAGAACCACAGGATGGGAATTCAACAAAGGCTGTGTATCTGATTCACTTTCAATGCCAGGGCGACACAATCAGCTTGCCAGTTGGCATCACTAACCCCGGCCAATCGATCTAGTAATGGAAATGCATCGGCTTGCATGAGAGAGACATTCGTTTTCATCACGACTATCTCTTACATCAGCTCAGTAAGTCACGCTCACCTCGACAAGTTGTGAAGAACACGAAGCGAGATATAATAGAAACGAAGCCGATTCCTCCGTGTGTGATGTCACACGTTTGCCATTTCCGTCCTCTCCTCCATATTCATCTTAATCATAAAACAGGAAGTTTAATTGCATTTTTGGGTCATCCAGATGGTACCTTTGTGAGGAGATTAATTACTCTGTTGGGCAACATTAATAAAACAAATATTTCAGGGAAGTATAATTGTGTATGCCGGCATGGAAGGAGTAGAAAGGTGAGACGTGTGGAGTCATGCTGAATTCCCTGCAGTGGTGAGACAGGGAGCGGAGGAACGGACAGAGAGACAAACGAGCCGTCGCGCGCGGTGGAGCCCTGCTACCTAGCATACTAAACGCCTCGTGTGCTGTTTTCATCCATACACACTCCTCTCACACTCTGGCTTAATGTGATGTGTCAGAGGATTGAATATGAGGACAGTATTTTGTTGTGTGTCTGGAAGGTTATAGCTATAATACAACTCGCTGAAAAATGTGACGTGGCGTTCATGATACAAATCAAGTCTTTTCAGCAATGGGAATTTGAGCTCTTAGATATTAAGGTTCCATCCATAACCAAATCTCAAATTGTGTAATAATCATTATTCAGTAACACTTTACTTGAATGGGTGTGCATAAGACTCATATCTTCATTATCAAGGACACATGTTTCAAAGGAGGTTTTATGCATGTTTACAACAACTGTCATTAAGTGTCATTTGCTCAATTATGACAATTTTTAATGCAAATATGACATTGTTTGAGATGTCTTAGTTATGACACCTTGACATAAACCAATACATTATAACCTGTCAGTGTCTTTGTCATGACAACTTGACATTACCAAGACAACATCAATTGTTCATAAGTATGTCATAAATATGACATAACGGATTAATTCTCAAACTTGAATGGTTTTAATGGCCTCACGACAGCCAATGTCAAAACCAAACAAGTCATGAAGCCATTATAACTTTTTAATGACAAATTCAAATGGTTGACTCACTGTAGTTGAGGTCAAGAAACATAATTCATGACACAGTTATAATGGCCTCATGACAGCCAATGTCAAAGCCAACCACATGACCAAGCCAAGTTGTCATGACAAAGACATCTCAAACAATGTCATATTCACATTAAAAATGTCATAACTGAGCAAATGACACTTACATGCACAGTTGTCATAAAACATGCATAAAACCTCCTTCATATTCATATGTCCTGTCATGATTATGAAAGTGTCATGTGAGTCTAATTCACACCCTTTCAAGTAAAGTGTTACCATTATTATTAAGTATTGTTTGCTCTGGACTGCAATTTTAAGCATTTTCCCATTGTTGGGTCTTGCCTTGATTTTGGACTATTGTTCGCTCTCTTGGATTTGATTTGCCTGTTTTCTTATTTTTGACCCTTGACCTTTTCTTCCTGGTTTATCGACTCTGTGATTTACCCTTTTGCTTCTGATAACTCTCTGCTGATGGGTCCCTCAGCTTCTCGCTGAGTCTGCTGCATGTGTACACTCTCAGAAATAAAAAGGTACAAAAGCTGTCACTGGGGCTGTACCTTTCAAAAGTAACCTAAAGGGTGCATATTGGTACCTTAATGGTACATATTAGCACCTAAAATGTACATAATAGCATCTAAAATGTACACAATAGCACCTAAAATGTACATATTCAGCACCTAAAATATACATATTAGCACCTAAATGTCCATATTAGCACCTAAAAATGTAGCACCTAAATGTCCATATTAGCAGCTAAAATGTACATAATAGCACCTAAAATGGACATAATAGCACCTAAAATATACATATTAGCACCTAAATGTCCATATTAGCACCTAAAATGTAGCACCTAAATGTCCATATTAGCAGCTAAAATGTACATAATAGCACATAAAATGTACATAATAGCACCTAAAATGGACATAATAGCACCTAAATGTCCATATTAGCACCCAAGATGTACCTAATAGCACATAAAATGGACATAATAGCATCTAAAATGTACATAATAGCACCTAAATGTCCATATTAGCACCCAAGATGTACATAATAGCACATAAAATGTACAGTACATATTAGCACCTAAATATTCATATTAGCACCTACAATGCACATATCAGCACCTAAATGTCCATATTAGCACCTAAAATGTACATATTAGTACCTAAAATGGACAAAAGTTTTCCCTTTTGAAAAGGTACAGCCCCAGTGATGGCTTTTGTACCTTTTTCTGAGAGTGTATGTGGGCCCATATGGGTATGAAATGGGCTGAAAATGGGCCCTATGCAGGATTGTTTCATAATGGACCCATATTAATTGCCCAGATTGATTTTA